>JAOWBC010000383.1:7318001-7358855 GCA_028566105.1 Hypoplectrus providencianus | reverse complement strand
AGCTCAGAGCTCCTGAGCTCAAACGGTCCGCCAGCCTCAGCCTCCCGGTAGCTTGGATTACAGGCGCGCGCCACCGCGCCCGGCGACGAAGAGCTACGCTCATAGTGCTTTTGAGTTGGACTAAAGTGACGTCATCACGGAGCGCGCTGTAGCGGCTTCTAGCGGCCGGAAACAAGTATTTGAATGACCAATACAGTTCGGATTTTTAAACTGATTATGATTATCCTTTATTTGTATTACTATCCTTATTCTTTGTAAAATGCATAATGTGTATATACTGCGTATGCTTGTCTTATGTATATATTTGTATTATGCATAATATTAATAAATAAACTTTGAATATCTTGCTTTTCTTAATTATCCCCTTAAAGAACACATGTGATTGGAAGAAAGGAAAACATTTTATACTGATATTCTATGTGGTTGTTTTTTTTCCCTCAATTTAAATCCATTCATTTTGAATGAATTTCCGATTCATTTTGATATTATGCAGTCAGAACTCAACAAACCATCAAAAAAGGGATCAAATACACATTGGAATAATACATTTAGGACATTTTTATATTTGGACATTAGTTGATTGTCCACTGTCCAAAGTGAATTGAAATTCAGATTCTAGCTAGATGCAGTTGTTGATAACAAATACACATCTGCATTTATGAACTGAGTGACTCACACAGTATGAATTTTCAGCATCTCATGGTGTATCTGTTTGGAACAACTTCTTAATTATCCATGAACCAAATACCTTACCTTACGATAGGATATGTATGGGTTTTTTTTAAAAATATCAATCAAACTGTCCTGTTCGGTTCCATGTTGTCTGCTTTATTATCTGCTGTGTGCTGAATGTGACTGGGCCTGATCTCCTGTTAGCAGAGAGCAAAATCTCCACTGAACAGCCAACAACTATCTTCAGAACTTTATTAAAACACGTTCAAAAAGATCACCTGTCAGGTATTAACATATGCACAAACCAATATTATGAAAACATGATAAATGATGAGATGACATTTGTTTAAAGTTCAGTGTGGAGTACTTTAATATTCTGAGAGCATGAGCAAAAGCCTCTTCATCTTACAAAAAAACACTTCTCTTAAAAATATTCAAACAATACATTAAAATGAAATGAAGCAACAATTGAAGAATGAAAATATAGACATAGATATCTTCCATAGCTTCATGTGTTGACCTTGGGCACATTTCTGTTTCTGGATTTTATTAGCTGTGAGAGAGAAAAAAAAAACAGAGATGAAGATATCACTTAAACGAAGCTTTAAAGGTTTCTACTGGGTGAAACCCCAAATAAGATTGTAAGATTCTTTCCTTCAGAAAATAGCCGGAGATACTATTATCAAAACACTCCATTCGGCTCACCTGCTCTGTGTTTTTGTCCACTTCAGGGCGTGTCTTGGAGGGACAGACGAGGTTGGGTGGTAGAAGGTACATCCGGCACGTTTACACTGCCCCGCAAAACGACAAGGCTGCAGAAAAGAGGTCCAGAATTTAGAAAGTCTGACTGCAACTTAGGGCCTGAGCAGAAAGCTCTGACTTAAAGCATGAGCACAAACAGAATAGTCACTTTGGAATAAGCACATCCTCTAAAAAGAAATCCCACATTCATTCAGATTGTGGGGTTCCTACAACTTTTTCAAAAGTCAAATACAAGTATTTTTCAAACACTTTCAGGATGCATACAACCATGGTAAATAACTTATTTTTTATATTATTTCAAGCCATGGTGAAAAATGTATAAGGGTAACAAGGGCTGCAATTAACCATATGTTTTAATGTCACTTAACCAATTATTTTCTTAATTGTCTGGTTTATTAAATGTCAGAAAATAGTGCAATCTGTCCATCCCAGTTTCTCTAATCAAAGGTAATGTCTTAGAATGTCTTGTTTTGTCAGTCAACAATCCAAATATATTCAGTTGAACATGACAGCAGGAAATCTCAATATTGAGACTGTAAAAAGTATTTTTTGCCATTGTTGTTTTATAAAAAAAAAAAAATACTTCAACCTTCATTCATCACATTTTATACTAGATTATTTTCTCCAACCAGTTAATTGAATATCAATGTCCCTTTTAAACTAAATCTCAATTAAATGTCAGGCAGTTTAAAGCACTTTATTCAAACATGTTTTAAACCATGAAAACACCTATTTAAAAATCAAGTGTGTGGGTGTGTGCAGGATTTTCCAAAAACCTGTAGGAACCCTGAAACCACCACAACAGAATAAAAGACAATCCACACCTTCACATTAAAAAGTTCTACCTTAGGATGATAAAATGTACAGTCCATCTTTTTGCACTCTGGGAAGAAGCGGCACACGCTTGCTGTTTTCACCGGCTGCACTGCTGCACAAAGAGACAAGAGATGAGAACTAGAAGATGATCACATCCTCTTTTTGTAGTTGCTATGTTTGTGGAGTGTAAACACACGCTGCTGATGTTTGCTGGATTATAGTTGAATCACAGATGTAATGAGAGTACCTGGTCTCGGCGGAGGAGCAGCTATGTTTCTTCGGCTGACATGAGTGAACGGACAGTCTGGTTTGGTGCACCTGGCGTCGTATTTACAGTTAGGATGCACGAAAAGGCATTTATCCCCAAACTTGCAAGTTGGAAAAGTCCTTCAGAAAAACACAGAAGAGATTGATGTTAGTGCAGAGCATTAATAACTGCATTATCCTTATATTTCTCCAGCTTATTAACAGAAACACTCACTTGCACTGTGTTGTCGGGTGATGGTACAAACACTCATCTCCACTCTTGCACACTGGCCAGAACTTGCAGCGCTCCGTAGGCTTCTGTTTCTTTAGAGGGATGGCATCCTCATCCACCATGTCAACGTCCATCTCATCATCTGCCCACACAGGACAGAATGTAAACGTTCACTGAAGCACTCGGTCGGTGTGTTTGGAATAGAAGTCATTATACTGTGACGAAACCCCTCACCTTCTGCTAATGTGATTCCTCCTTGGAGTCGGTGAAGGATGCTGAGTTTGGGCTCCCTGTTGATGTGGACTGCCCCATCTGTGACCTTTGTAGGTGGTCTCACCTCATCCAGCTCCATCTCACAGTCTGCGAGATTCCCAAGGGGGCTCGGCACTCCGTCTAATGTTACTATGAACTTTGGGCTGGCAGAGTCGCTGCCCTCTTTACTGATGAGACAAAAGAGAATGAAATATGTGACAAATGCTCAGGTATGAATAGAAGGAGCTGAGAGCAAACCCCGGCGGTGTGTGTACCTGGCCTGGACCGTGCGCGGTACAGCAGAATGGACTTCTCCTTTGCCTGCAGGACGCTGCTGGCTTCTCGCTGCGGATTCTTCCAGCTGTGGTCGGCTCATTATGAAGGAGCGAGTATCAAATGGCTTTGCCTCACTGCCTGCCGCCACCTCAACACCTACTGATCAGAAACACAGGCATGACTGAAGATAATCTCCTGGGATATTTATCATTTTTAAATGTTGTAAGTTAAAAACCCATTTGTAAGAGGGACCTTTTTGTTATGATTCTGTTCTCCAGGTGACTAATAAAAGGGAGTCTCACCATAGTCAGCCTGCTCTCTTCTATCAGTGCTCTCCGGTAGGTCCAGCTGGAGGCGTGAAGCTAAAGTTCTCACTGGAGCTGTGAGATAAACATCTGTCATCAGTGGAGTAAAATAATGACCTTTTTGTGAAATGCTGTATCATTTATGCTTTTAAATATCAGGGTGCTGAATCCTTTTAAACAATACCAGTTTGTAAAAAACACAACAACAAAAAAAACATTTATCACTGCCAGAAACTGTAGACACAAAAATGTAAATACTCAAAATCACTTGATGGTACCTATCTCATTTGAAAAACAAAACTAAAATGAAACACTTCCACTAACAAGATCTTGTAAAAAACATTAATTTCTTGTCAATGAGGAATCCAAGAATTTAAACCTAAGTATTTTTCTTTTATATGATTTATATTGTTACAGCTTTGTTAAACTGAGCAAAATAAGTTCTTTGAGTTCTCCTTACTTCCAGTCATGACTGTGCATTCTCCATTAATGTGCATGACATATATTGCACAGGAAAATGAGGCCACTGACAGTAAAATTTGTCAGGGACAGTAAATCGCCTTTTCACATACCAGCTGTTCTGGACGGAGGTAGTTCTGTGGAGGTGTAGGCCTGAACTCTGGGGGCCAGGCTGTGGAGGTGCTCCTGGACCAGCTGGATGGCTGCACTCATCTCTTCGGTGCTGGCGATGCGAGTACGAGGAGCCACAGGAACCGTCTGTCTCTGTGGAACTGTGGGGGGAAGGGAGGGGTCATTGAAAGAAAATGAACCCATTAAGACCTAAGTCTGCCTCAAAAAACACCTTTTAAAACCTGAGCTTTGTTTTAAAAAAACTTTCTAAAGCCTGACGGTTTTAATCATGTTGAAATAATTTATTCCTCAACCACTGTGGCTGATAGTGACATTAAATTAAAAAAAATCCGTAAGAACTTTTGGCTTAAACTTTACAGAATAACCTGTCGTAATATTCATAATAAAAAAATAAAAAAAATCAGCTAAAAGTTTAACCATTCGCTTAACATCAAATTTTTATTTTTACTTAACTTTATTTTCAGGCAATACTTCTGTGTGCAGGAGCACAATATTTTTTTCTTTCGTTTTTCTCCCCCCTTTCACTTTTCACAAATGCATTAAGTAAATTGTGTTGCATTTCTATGGTTGCATGTCGTAAAAAAGACGTGATCATTCAGAACATATGTATGTCTCTCCTGATCTTGAGCAAATACTGTATCCAAAGGGGTGAAATAACTCAATGTTCATGGTGAAGTGTTAGACATACTTGTGGGGTAGGCTGTAGTTTTGGTGATTGAGTCCTGAGCCTCAGAGATGGCCTTCAGTATCAGATTCCTGTTGGCTTGCTTGGCTGGAGGGAGAGTAGGCCTGAAACAACAAAAAGCAGAAGACTCTGAAAGCTGAATGCAAATGACTTGGACAAACACCATTTGTTATATAATTTTTATATTAACACTGACTTTCTTTCTGGTTTGGAGGGCAGGGACACTCTGCTGGACACCCCTCTGCTTCCGTAGCCTGTGTCCTCCTCTTCCAGGTCGTCGCTGTCCTCATCTGCCGCTCGGCTCACTCGCACCACTGAGCTCGCTACTGGCGCCTTACGCTTCCGTGACAACTCCTCCTAAACAGATTATTATCATTATAGATTATTCCGATCCTCATTCCCTTGAATAATTCAATCAACTGGTATTGAGCGAATAAACAAAACTACAAAAATGTACTTCCTTCAGATGATGAAATGTATTGCTGTAGGCTAATCAGCGATTCCATAAGAGAATAAACACAGTATAATTGCCTTGTACCTTACTGGATCCTGTTCTGGAGGTTCTGCTGCCTCTGCTGTCCTGCTGTCTGGAGTAAGAGGAGCCTTCTGAGGGTCGACACGTGTCCGCAGAGCTCACTGATGTGAACCTGCTCTGACCAGGTCTGTAGATCTCCGCTGTGGGTCTGCTAGCTGTGCTGCGTGTTCGGCTGTGGTTGGTGCCCACTTCTACAGGATCCTCAGCGATGAGGTCATCATCCATCTCTGGTTTGATGTCAATCACAGCTTCTAAGGGCAGCGGCTCCATGAGGGGTTTAACTGTGGAGGTAAGTCGAGAGGAACTCTTCTCCAAGCTGCCTCTCCTAAAAAAAAAAAAGAGGTTTTTCAGTATTTCTGCAGGCTCTTACATGAGGACAAATGTATCTAGCTTTACATATAGCACCTGTTTTCATGGGCGGAACTGGACACACGTGCTTCAGTCCTATCGTAACGTGAGCTGGACACTGTCAGCACCTTCAGCTCCTCTGCTCTGCCATCCTCACTTGCAGAAGAGCGGCTCTTACCAGCCAAAGTGCCACTGTCCGATTGGAGCTGATGTCGACTGATGGATGCAGGTTCTGGATAAACCATGTTGGCAAGCGAAGAAAGAAAACGTGAGTTTATCAGAGTCACAAAACCCCAGGCAGTGTGCATTTAGTAAGCAGAAAATAGTTGGTTGAAAAATGCAGAAAATACACAAAGTCTGACTTACCGACTGCGACAGATCTTAACTTCTCGAGGACACCCTGTAACCTAAAGTCAACAAATCCCATTACAACATATCAGTGTTGCAAGAGAAAGAATGTATGCTTCTTTCATATGTTACAAGACAAACAACATCATGATTAATTTGACAGAAAAAAATACCCTTTATATATGTTTTCATCATACCATGCTGTGAATTTGATTGTGTTGTTTCCAAGGAAAAGGGAGAGATCGTCAGCCATCTGTTGGGAGGTTTTCTTGTTTGCTACCATTACCATAATATAGTCTGGGAGCTCTTCATCTAAATGGGTAAAGAGAAAAACAGTTACATTGTGTAAAATGTGCAGGTATAGATAGTAACTCATTAATTTGTTGTTTTTTTTAAGGAAACTTTTTAAATTGCTTTTTAAAAGTTTTACTCAAGTATAACAATCATAAGCTGTGACAACAACAGATAGAGGTAACAGTAGCAGCGTAGGCAGACAGTATGTGTACCAGTGCTTTGTTCTTTTACTGTCTTTATCGTGAGTCATTTTTAATTGCTTTCCATTTGATGATTTTGATTTAATTTAATTTTAATTGAGTTATGCTATGCCCTAAGCTGTTCAGTATACTATCTCCTGAATGTGTGATTCTGCATTTTATGTACTTACCAATATATGCACCGAGTTCCTGTAGCTTGCCCTTGATAGCAGCCTGAAAGAAACCAAAAGATACACCGTAGAGATAAGAACTTCACAAAGCTAAATAAAGTACGGACAGCATCCTGTCGGCAATGATCCCATTCATATGCATACTTGTAAATGACAAAATAGCGCTACCTATCATTACTAAATACATTTCCTTAAACAAACAAAACTCTGCACGTTCATGAACCTTCATTAACCACACTATTTATTTTCAGCAGCAAACTCCTCCTCGGCCTTGAAAAATAAAACCATGTTACCATTTTGCCCGACTGAGCATGCTAATGTTAGCTAGCAACGTTTATGCTACTCTCATTGCAACCAGGCGTTAAAACCCGGAGAAAATCCTCCATATTCAGCTCATAATATTACTCACCCTAATTTTCTTGCTGATCTCTGTCCCAATCTCCATTTTGTCGTTTTATTTAAGTTATTAAGTTGGCAAAAGAAGCGTCTGTTTTTGCAGCTGCACTGCTAACCAACAGGGACAAGTGTGACGTTGACCACGTGATCAACAAAGGAAGCCGAAAAGAGTCAAAAATCAAGTAAAAGAAAAAAACAATACAGCAGTAGAGTAGATATTTTTTTTAAAGCTCCCACACACAGTTTTTTTTTTTTTTTTACAAAAAGTAATACCTCAAATGAGACAACCAACAGCCTATAGACATTATCTAAACTATGCAACAAATAAAAGAAAGCTTTATATGATGCATAATAAGTGATGTTATTGCTAGGGTCAGGTTTACTCTAATCCTAAGAATGGGGGTGATGTTTAACTGAGAGATATAGGATAACAACCAGTCAGCAAAATTTTGAAAATGCTGTTGTTCTTTTAATCAAATCAGGTATCAATAACATCTTTCGATAAACATTTGGTATGTCATGTTTAAAAATCTATTTTTTCATGAGTATCACTATCCCCACAATAAAATAATTTGAAATAAACATGATAGAACAACGACACCAAATTGAGATGTAACAATCATTTTGTTGTGTAAGTCGTTGCACTGTGTAGTGATTTAAAAGTTCCCTTCATTGGCAGAAAGAGTGCTGAAACCACAAGATGGCGCAAGAGACCAATAAGAACACACCACTGTGATTTTATTTTCCCCTCACACAAGGACATGTCATATTCCATCAATGGATTATTTCCTCCTGTAAACAACATTTATAACTGATTGAGAAACATGAATCTGTAATCACTGACAAATATGTAATTGATACATTTAGCTTTGCAAGCAGATTGGTAGGGAAAATACAGACCAAAAGGGTCAACATTTTAATGAGTCTTAATTCTGTTTCCTGATACATTTATCATGGGTTGCTTATGAGACAGCTGTAGCAACTACGTGTCTCTTTGTGTTTATTTACCGCAGTTTTTCTATCATTTTGTGTTTCTGTTTTATTTAGTGTCCATTTAGGCCAGTTTGCGTGTCTTTGTAGTTGTTTTGTGTATCTTTGTGGTCATTCAGCATCTTTTCATTTTGCAAGTTAAGGACAGGGGGCCACCTAACTCTTTCCCTGTGCCTGAATTGCCCATTTAGTAAGCCATCCAATATAAAATTAAAATTTGTATGGGCCACATGCAAAGATGTCTTTAGGAGGGTGCAAACACAATACATGTGTCTTAAAGAGAAGACAACAAAAGTGTATCAAATACACACAAACACAATTGTTTGACTTTGTGAAAGTAAAATGTAAATGTACTATAATATAAATTACCATGCTGTGTCCGCATGTGTCCTCAACTTTCTAATGTTCATAGCTGTATGTTTTTCCTCAGATATTATTTCCTGTTTTGCAACCCCTCAATGCCACCCAACAATGACGGGAAGGATCTTGCTCGCCGTCTAGACAAGAGTCTAACACACTCTCCGCCACTGCCGTCTGCTCCGTCTCTTTTGCTGCTTTGTTCACACTGTCTGTGTTAATCAGTGCTGATGCACAAACTGTTTGATGTTAGAAACATCAGCTTTTTCTGTTTTCACTGTCACGATGGGCCTTTGTTATATAAGAACAGACACTGACCTCTCTTAACTTTCCTGTCCATGCATAGTCTATATACCTATTATCATTATGAGTACCTCAGAATGTATTTTTTCTTTAAATGTGTGGGTGAAGTACACTTATGCTACACCCAACTGGGCTTTGCATCGATACTGTACGAGAAATTAGCATTGGATAGAACAATGATGAGTGTGGCCGATGCTGTTTGGCTAAGTTCTGTCAGTGTTTCCAGTCTTGCATCAGAAGTTCAAGTAAGGTAATGAATGCAGCATCAGTTCCCTGGAGGATAACAGAGCAAGGTTATTCATGCATACTAAAGTGTTTATTGGTCCCACAGGAATATAGATAACAACATGGGACCCAAACCTGAAGGACACATCTTTTTAAATCACAGGAAATCATACTTGAGCCTAAAGTGGCACAAATCACAATCAGCTTCCATTTATCCTAAGGGAAAAGCAGGAGCAGACCACTTTCCTTTTTTTATGTGTTTCAATGGGAATGAAAGAGAACCTTGAATGCCCCTGGTAGAAACCGCCGAGTACAGCAGAACAAATTTCACTCAGGGCAGAGAGAGGAGCTCTGTCTCATTGTAGTGATTTTCTCGAGTGCTCAATTGGATCAAGGCAGAGGCCAGACCTGTGCAGTGACCTCTGTAACAATAGTATTGCAACAACATCCATCAGCAGAGCCAAAACAGCCCTTGTACTGTACTCCAGCATCACATGCAGCCAGGCTGCCATGCTGCATGTTCTGAGGCACGGTGTATTTTTAACATCCAATGTGTACGCTCTCCTCTTCAATGTTACTGAGTGATTTTGGTGCAGTGTACACCAGATGCATGCCCTATTGATCATTACAAAGGCAGAAGGTCACATCACATAATCTTACTGGGCTATTACTTCCCCCCCAAAAAACCCCAAACCCTCTAGATGCAGTGACTGTTGGCAGCTGCCTGGAGTTAACCTTATCAACACCTTGAGATTGCATTGTTTGCTACTGTTGTGTTTGCATGGACCTCTAGTTTACATGCTCACTCATGGCATTTTGCAACGCGCGCTGTACAGAGGTGCTGGACTGCTGCAGGATAAATCAATGTGAAGATGCAACATGTACTTTAAAGTGTTGCTAAGCAAGGCCAATTTTTTGGATATTGCACAATGCAGCAACAAGCAAAATCACGTGCTTCACATAAATTATACTTAAATGCATGTTATGTCTTATAAACTCTGCATGCTGTTATGAAAATGAACATCATATTAAGCCTATTGTTGGTCATCATCAGTGCATTTTCCATTCACAATATGTCTTTGGTAACCACTGCTGCTGATAGCTGAGTGCAGGCACCAATCAAAAACTTAAGGAGCATTTTAGTCATAGGTTGGTCATTTGTTTTAATTTAGTCTGTTCAATCTACAAATGTTTATACTGCAGTAGTCATTTAACTTTAAATTTTAGTCTATTTTTTTTCTAAACTTTAAAGCTGTAATTATCAATCTAATGCTTGCCTCTAAAAGAATTTTTTCTGGTTTCCATTTTTCAGTTGATTTTCAGCATGTGTATGTGATCTCCCCCTGAAATAAAGGAGAAATGTAAAGAGGTTCAATAGAAAAGTCTTTGGTCTTGATTTGAAGTAACCAAGAGTTGTAGCACACCTGCAGATTTCTGGGAATTGTTCGAGATATATGCTACAGAAAAACTGAAGCCTGCTTCTTCATGTCTGCAGATCCATTTATCTATCAGGAGAAACGAAATGTCATTTCCCCCAAATCATTTAGCAGACTGTACTTTGTGTTTAAATACGGTTCTCACACTAGTTGCTTCATTTGCATGGAATTTTTGCCAATATACCAGCAGCACAACATAAAATAAGAAGTGAAAAACACTTCTGAGAAGTGTTATGTTGAGTCTAACTGCAGCTACCTTTAGTCATCTGTACTGTATGTATGCAACCGCAAATCCTGTGTCTTCTCCTGCACAGACTACTGTGGTAAGTCTACTTCCCTTTTCTTTGAAATGTTGTCATACACTCAGAGGGTTTACTCGTGAATCAGCTGATAAACTTCTGTGAATTCTTCAACCGCAGGTGCTGTGATGACGATAGTTCTGCCACCCCTTCCTGACCCACGGACAGCAAAGTGCTGCACTCTCCTGCCTCTGAAACCTCTTCACCGTACAGGAAAGTAATACTCTTTTAGTGTCACGTTGCAGTTCGGATAAGACAAGATCCTGCCCTGAGGCTGGAAAGAGGGAAAAGAATGGATGAGAAGGTAGATTACAGAAAGGAAAGCTTTTAACAAAGACATGCACAGGGAGATAATTCATTGCACCTGCTCTGACAATGTCGAGAAACCTAATACAGGCTTTCCTGGACATGATGACGCCTGAACGAGGCTTCTGCAGCTGGGTGTCAGCACACAGTCACATTTTCATATTGCACACATGCACACACTCAGAATGAATGCATATAGAGTGACACAAACTGATAGTGAGACAGAGATGGTGGCAGAAAAGTTCCAGTGGATACATTGATGAGTGCTTGTTTGCAACCATGTGTGCAACAATGTTTCTTTTAATTGTTTTGTGCATTGTGTCAGGAAAGGTTGAATAAGGACTATTTTGACTATACACCCGCATGCAAAAGTGCTAACCCAGTTTTGATTCACGACATTTGAGCATTGAAGCTTTTACTCATTAGTCTGGCAGGCAAGTGAAGGCCCATTAAGATTTACAGCTGGTCTAATCGCTGTTGCCAAACCTGCCGGAGGTTCAGTGGAGGGACTCGGTGGGTCACTGCAGCACTGAGTCTGGAAGAGTCAGGGCTACACAGCTGGCAACATTTTCAAATATCCATCTTTGTTTTGTGTAGGAGTGCAGGTCAAGGGTCGAAAAACATATTTAGAGAATTATCCAACCTGGAAAGTGGTCTGCACTGCTACAACCCTACTCTGAGGAACTCAGTGTGAACTATGCACTGCAGTCTGTAATATGTGAACTTCTGTTACAAAGGTCTCATCAGTATGTAGCCTGTGCCATTACCATATTGCATCTACATTTATTATTAATTGGCCCTCAGGAGAGCAGCATCCTTTGTGAGGACTGAATGTTTTGTTTGTGTTTGGATGAACCTTCTTTCTATTTCTTCACACACACACCAGCCACCCACACAGACTGAGCATGTTTTGGTAGCTTCTTCAAGAGATAGGAACTGGTTGTTAAGAACAAACACTCCTCTCTTTTTAGTGATAGATCATTTGACTTGAGTGTATACAATCAAAAATTTTCAGAAGAGTATAAGGACATCAATCAATTGCAGTATTGCATGACTGGTTTCTGAGAATACATATTCAAGGAAAATGTTTAAAATTTGGGGAAGTATTACTTTCTATTTCATGAGGTTGATACCACCTGTATGTGCGTAGACATACAGGTGCAATATAAAGCTGCAACCAGAACACAGTAAGCGGCTCTGAGAATAAAGCCCTATATTTCCTGCATCTAACATTCCCTCAGTACCCTGTTCCTTTGGGCCAATGTTCCCTCAACCTCATGTTTCCTCAACACTATGTTCCCTTGGGCCTATCCCCTCAGTTCTGTATTCCTTCAGCCCTGTGTTCCCTATGCTCTTTGTTTCCACAGGCCTATATTCCTTCATCCATATTATTACTCTCAGGCCTGTGTTCCCTCTGTCCTATAGTCCTTCAGGCTAATATTCCCTCAATCATCAGTTCCCCTCAGTCTGAAGTTCCCTCAGGCCTATATAGTCCCTTAGGCCTATGTTCCCTCAGCCCTATGTTCCCTTAGCATTATGTTACTAAAGACAGTGCCTCTGCTACTTCTCTCCAAACCTGAACTTCACTAAGGGAGCATGGGAACATTCCTACTCTTCATGCTATGGAAGCGTAGAAAGTGAATTGGCATATTTCTCAAAATAATGAAATATTCCTTTAAAAAAAATAATCAGCAAACTGAGTGTTAAGGATCAGGTTCCCAGTTATCAAGTAACACATGTAGTATTCTCACTTTACCACTGATTTCACAAACAGAAATCTGTGGTTGGCTTTTTATTGCTTGGCTTGTGTTGATACTTTAGGCCCATTAAAATGTGTTACACCACCGTTTATGTGAGGTTATGTGTAATGGATGACCATTTTTATTTGCTGAGGAAGATGTAAGCACATATTTATAACCAATGAACAGTATATCTGAAGGGGCTGTTAGAAAAGAAAATTTACCATGCAGCAACCAATATTATTACATAGAAGTAAAAAAAATATATAGAAGAACGTAAATGCATTGGCTGGAAGTACAATAGCAGGAAGAACAGGTCCTATAAAAAGGAAAAGCACCAGGTGCATCTGTCAGGTTTGAAGGCTTTGAAACAATGTATGAAAATTCTGCAAATTTTAAGAACATATGCTTATAAGATCTAACAGGAAACAAATAACCACATTTTTACATAGCACCCACATCTACACATCAGTTGTTTTCCTTCTGCTGGCTGCAAACTGAAGTTGCAATATGAATATTAATGCACACAGTGCAATAACTCTGTTGGCTTCTGCTCTTAGAGTTGAAATTCTTCAAGAGGTATAAAGAACTAAGTTGTCTTGTTTTCTACATACAGTTAGGCCATAAATTATTCTAATTCATAGATCATTCTGATCAGTGACAGCAGTAATATTATTGCATTACAACACAGCCAGAGTACAAGATCCTCTCTGACCTTGATGTGTGGAAAAATCAGAAGTCCCCTGGGTAAAAGCCGACCATGTGGTTTTGCCCAGTTTTTATTGTTTCTCTCAAATATAAAACAGTTGTTCATAGTTTGCAGCATTTGTTCCTGCATGGTGTGAAGAAAGAGAACTTTGTGACCTTTTCTAATCTTCATGATTTGACCTCATAAGTAGGGGAACATACATTGCAAAAGTATCAAATATTACACTTTTGTGCCACAGACCCACGCTGAGCTTCTCTGATATGCTACAACATTAAAAGTGCATTAACCTAACACATGCTTTTCTCTCTGGGGTATGCTTTAACCTCGGTCTCGATACTATTCTGATTTGCTTGCAGTTACTTTGTGCATTCAGTGAGAATATGTTGGTCCGAGTCAACGGCAATGACAGGTTTAGTTTGCAGCTACTCAAGACACTTTCAGCCGAAGCCTGTTAAAATCCTGCACATCTTGGCACGCCTCACAGAGTCATGTAACAACCTCTACTGATTGCATTTGCAGCTGGTTGGCAAGTGCATTTTACCATTTAAATGGACAACACATGTGGAGTCTCTGTGTTTGCAAAGAAGGATTTTCCTTATACTGACGATTTAAATAAGACTTTGTATTTGTCTAAGGAGCTGACACTTGCTCCCGAGGTTCCTAATATATTTTTAAAATTAAACAAAATAAGAGTCGAGTAACACTTCAGAGGATATCTTCCAGTAACGCCATCATAGAGAGTGCTTTTAAAGAGCTGCTATGTTTTTTCAGTAAACATGAAGCCACAGGTTTCCTTTGACCTTCTCGAACAAAGTCTTTCTCTCCCCCCTCCTACTTTATAAAACACATCACGTTCAGGCTATTTTAACTAATAATCTCCTTATAAAGACAGAATAAAGGAGAGCCATTGTGGTGGATGCGGTGTGATTATGTTGTGGAGCAAGCTGTGCGGCTGTTTGGCTTTAATTAGAGTATTAGCAGGATGCCGAGCCGTGCTTTTCATCAGAGGACCAAAGGAGGGAGAAGTTTCACAATGAGGCCCCCTGCAGAGCTAGTTTATCACTGATGTCGATAAGACTAATCTCCACTGTGAATATTGAGATATGATATTCAATGAAAACCTTATAATAATTAGGATTTTTGCTTTTGAATATATTATAGGACATTATTAAGCTGCAAGATAGATGATTATTTTTCAGCTCCTGGTTAATAGTTTGGGGTCTGATGATTCCTGGCTGTCATCGAAGGTCAACATGACCCTCGTTTTCTGCTTTGGCAAAGGATTTGTTATTACTATAGCAATTACTACGAGTATTTTTAGTAAATGGGTTTAGCAACATGTCAAGACATGTTTATTCATTCCTGTAATTTATGTTTCATTTCAGCTGATTTTATCAGACCTGTAACACTGAATACTTAATCACTTGGATATGCACTTGCACACCCACGTAAAGGCCTTTTCCTGCAACAGGAAATATTAATTTAGACTGGTTGTGGGTGTGAAGTTTCTCATTGTATGTGACACAGTGTGAACATACAAAGACATTTCCTCAAACTTCCAAAAGCAAAGAGAAAGAGGTGGTCCCAAGTAGTAATCTTTAATTTATACATCATGTGCACACTGTGAAGTATCATACATAATGAACAGAATAAATTATAAAATCAAGTCCTGGCTGACAACCACCATTTCTACAGCTATAATATTACAAACAAAATAACAAACACAAAGCACATCTGCAGGAATAGTAATTTGGTTTAGGCTCATACTGGGCAGGACCAGCAAAGAGGGTTTTTGCCAACTTGGTAGGTAGTTCAACAGATGGAGAAATGCATGAATTAAAAGGTATGTATTTGTTTCAACATCATCATCTTACAGTTAAACATAATAGGTTCATAACCTCATATGCATCTCAGTCTTGGAAAGAAGTTGTGTCTTACTTTCCAGCTTTGCTCCCTGGTTATAACACTGTTCATGTCAATGTGGTGTGTTCTCTTTTTTCTTGTACTTTTTCATTTTGTCAATTTCAAGGATGCTAACTAAACTTTCAGAATTACTCATTCCTTCTGTTCTTTCCTTTTTGAATACACAAGTAACTTAACAAAGGCCAATATCATAATGACAATGCAATTATTTTTTTGTTCACAGGGGGCGCCAAAATCACCGCAAAAAGTTTCTTATAGTGGCTTTAAACAACATGCTTTTCCTAACTACAGACTTTCTACAAGAGCATGACACATTACCAGGAAGTTTGTCTGCACAGTCTCTGTAACAACATTAAGAGAAAGAGATTGGAGTGCTCTGCAGTGCTGGCTAATGTTGCATTCAACAATACAGTTTGTCCTTGCGGTGGATGGATCAGGACCTAATGGCTGGATGTCAGAAAACATTTAAAATTGGCCTGAACATTTCACTGTCTGATGTCTGGCAGATGGATTTAGGCTGATCTGGAATCCTGCAGATGTCTTGGACAGTCCAAACAACAAGTTTCTTTAAATGGTCATTTTGCGGTCATGGCCTCCAGGTTTGAACTTTGACCTCTTTGTCCTCTCAACTCATCTATCAGCACCATTATCTGCACAGCTCCACACCTGCACCCCCTAATGCTGTGCTCCTGTGAGTAAAGAGGAGGATGAATATTGTGATTCACTTACTTTTAATCATTTCTAAATTATTCTTTTGTTCTGCTTAAATAAACGGATAATAAATACTCTGCATTTGGCACAGTAAAGTTCCCAATGCCACAAAGAGCAGCGGGTTAAAGGAGTAAATGAAACTCTGCAGGGTAAAACAACAACAACCAAAAAGAAAAAAAAAACTTTTAGATATAACTTCCAATCTCATTTAAGCTTGTCTTTCAGCACTTTCATTGCCCTCGTACCCCCCAAAGGCCTGGAGCTATAATTATCTATCCAGTGCGCTGTGAATGGGGAGCAGCCTTAGGTTTCCAGATTAATTACCTTTGCGTGAACTTCACTGCTGGCGTTACTGCATGAATAAAGCTGTCGGACACACTACACCTGACGGCTGGGAGAGAGGAGGCTGACACTGAGGAGCTGGACTTATCTCAGAGGGTTAAACAAGCCTTGGGAGATTAGGGGTGCTAAATGATGAGGAACAGAGTCTCATGACAAAGAAGTTTTTTCTTCCCTCGACGTCACATAGGAAAATGGAGATAGCTGATTTAATATGTTGCCGTTTAGTTGGAATTCTAATTGAATTTAAACGTCCTGATGAATGTCATGCTTTTAACAGAGGATAAAATAGAAAGTGATTATTCTGAGTGATTGTTATGAACGGTAGAAATTACGGTTTCAAATGAACAATATTTCTTTTTTGGGAGCCAAATGAACTGACACAACATCAAATCTGTCAGGGCTTTAAATAATTTCAGCTCTTTGTTCTGCATCTATTTTTAATGACATATTTAAAAAATAACTGAATTGCTTGAAAGCATCCCCATGAAGTAAGCACACAGAGGGTTTTTGCAAATGCAACTTTTAAGCTCTTGCTGGCTATTTTTTCATATTCTCTGACATTTTCTGTAATCTTGCTATTAAGGTCACTTCAAATGTAACGGGATCTGACTTAAAGGCCCATGAAGTATGGCCTTTATCCAGGTCTCGTGTTCTGAAAGAAATTCCCCCGGGGACAGTCCCTGAAGTCTTCTTCAGCTTAATCAATTTTAAGGAACTTCAGTGGGGAATTCCTTCATTAAAGTGTCTCAACTAATATGAGCGTAATCAGGGCTGAATACCTGCTCTGGCTGGAGAAAGATAACAAGACCATTTAAAGCCATTACAACTTCAAAGTAATCATTTTATTTCATTTTTGTTGTCAACATTTAGAGCTGAGGCCAGAATGGAATAAAACTGGAACTCTCTGAGCCAGCCATTTGACATTCAAGCATCCAAGAAGCCAAGAATCACTTTAAAGCTGCTATGATAGATGTTTCTACAACTGTTGTCAAATGTTGCTCTAATGTGCAGGCAGTGACCTCTAGTGGCGGTAATAAAGACAGGAGCAACAGAGGACGTGTATAAAGAGCAACAAAGTTCATTTTGTGAGGTAGTGGGTAGGGATGGTTGAGTCAAAGAAACACAGGACTTCCCCAAGTCAGAGTTATTTGTGGTTGTTCTTATTCACTGTGCATAGTTCGGCCAATGAAATACATGCACTCTAATGAGTTGATAGTAGTGAGCCAAGAGGAGCAGCCTGTCAACACCAACATTGTTTTTCAACATATTGTTAGTGAAAATACTAATTATGATGGAAATAAAGGACAAAGTGAGACAATGTAATCTAAAGATTCCCATTGAGGGCAGCTGGAACGTTGTTATTCTATGTCAACCAATAAATTAATACTCATTTGTGAATACATCAACTTCTACATTCGCTAAAATTACAGAGGGAAGTAGTAGTAACTAACCCTAACCCTGTCCATGAAGATAGTTTGGTTATTTTAGCTTATATCCAGAAGTGAATTTACATAACAAATGTATTAACTTTAACCCAAACCATGATCTTCTGCTTTACCAAACCACATTGTTTTGCGTACTAACATTAACTCAAAGGTGATTCATTTTAAAATGTTCACTACATGTTTGGATTGGGACTGTTTCACATTATGTTGTACCCTGCATGCATAAAATCAACACTGAAAAGGTACGCAGAGGATCATGTAACATGTTTACACCCTCAAGTGTCCACAGAATCAACTGCAGCAGATTTATGTTGGTTAAAAATGTCCCGTCCACTTACTTTGAGAATCACTGTGTGTTTTGTACATGTGAGTCTTTCTCTTACATGTAGAGTGTGTAAGTATCTGTGTATGGTTGTGTGTGTGGCCATTATCCTCTGTGTCACTGTGGTGAGTTGAAAGTTCAGCTTGAATGCAGTGTGAGAACGCCCCAGGCTGTTCTCTGGGGGATTTTACAACCATCAGGGGTCACAGCTCTGTCTAATGCATGTGACACATTAGCAGGTAATTACAGACCACAGGCTCTGCAGCTGTATGAAACATGCCTGTGCATGTAGACGCAAACACACAATTTCAAGTATATTTATCATGCATCATGAATAGTGTCGCTGTTAAATAATATATGGTAAGATTTTATGCCTGTTTACATTGTGATGTGAGAACAAATAGTACCTGAATTGTCATAAACGTGTACATAAATACTATTTCTGGAGATTTTAGGAGATCCTGGAGTGGTGCATGTATGATCTTTGATTAAAAAAAAAGATAATGTGTTTAGCCAACTGTATGTTTTTGTTCTTTGAATGTATCCTTAATCTATTTAAAGAAAAAATGACAGCGTTTAACCTTCCATTGGTCAGCTCCGTTTGTTCAGTTTTTAAACCTAATCAACCAAATTGTCTGTGAAAAGAGACAAAACTGATTCTTCTTCTCGCTTTGTCCACACTTGCGACAGACATATGGGGTCTAGATCAACATACTGTGGATCCATGATGCAGACAACGTGAGTCAGAGGAGTCATGGGAAGTCATCACCTCAATCTGGACCGTGTCTGGCAACAACAAAATCAGAGAACTCATTGTACGTCTCCTTCCCATGGAGGAAACAACTGTCAGTAGTTATTCACTGTATTTTCACCTCATCTTTCAACACGTGCCACGGGGCGATAATAAACGAGGGTAGGATGACTAACAATGGCACAGAAAGCAGATTCACATCTGCAGCATTTCCCACCTGAACTTAAGTGGAAGAATAAAAGAGTGCAGTGTGATGAACTGATGACACAGTGCATGTTCGGATTGGCACCAACACCCTCAGTGACCCTGGACAGGATACTCAAGTCAGGTATAAAAACTGGATGTATGGGAACTTTTCTGGAAGAGAAAAAAAAAAATACATTTCACAATTCATTGTTCTACATTGTATTCTCATGATGTTGCCAACACCATTTACAACAGTGGCGTTTAATTCATCATTCAAGATTGCAGCCTCTACTCTGAGTCATCCTCACTGTCATCTAGATAGTACAAGAATATACGTGTTTTTATTCATAAGAAAAGGTCAAATATATTCAGAGACAAACTGCTGGGCAGCAGAGGTAATACAAAGTGGGAAAACTGATGTAATAAAGTGTGAAGATAAAAAGTCATAGATAACACTCACAATAAAGGGAAAAATGCGTATTAAACCAAAATTATAAACAACTCTTTTACTCACACCATCTCTATTTTACAATTCATGCCTAAATTAGGTTAAGAGTATACATCAGTCTAGATGGGGTTGCATAGAGATTTGTATTATCTGTACAAGTCATGCAATAGTATATGGTTGCTGTATAGTGCTCATGGTATTGTGATTATTTCCCTTTTATATATAGTAACGCCTTGTTATCTAAGCTGTAGAGATAATTAATATACATAGTGGTATATTGCCCCATCCACTATACCCAATAAAAGGAAGTGCTTGCTAGGGGCAGCCCGACCGGCACAGACCTAGAAAATATAAACTTTTGGTGAACTATCATGAGTTGTGAAAAAAAAAAGGGGTCAAAGTTTGAAGATGGAAACATGGAAAACTCACAGAAACCATTTTAGGGCTATTGATTTACAAAACTACTGAATCAAGTGAGAAGTAGGGTCTTTTTTCTTTTCACTTATTTTTACGACTGGTGGTGTCTCCCCCTGCTGCCGAAGAGAAACAATGCAGGGTTAAGAGCCACAGGCTGGAGTTGAAACCGTGACCCTCGAGCCATGAACCACTACACTACTGTGTAGCCAGATCAGCTGATCAGTTGTTTTTCAAACAAGATAACCGCATAAATCCTTTCAACAATAACTGCTTTAATTTATGTGTAAATGAGTTTGCTGACCATCTTGTGTGACTGACTTGCCTTCTTTTTGATCTTGTTGTATTTCATGTCCTCACTCTCTCAGTGCAGCCAGTAGCATAAACTATACTCAAGAATGTTACACTTCTGTCACAACAAACTGGTTTAATTTGAATATATAACCCAGAAGGGTGTCTGACATTTCTATCTATTGACATCTGCATCAATAAACAGTCAATAAGTCTGCTGATCTTTTGTCCCTTGCTCTTCTTGAAGTTAACATGAACTGTCATAGTAGGCTTCCTTTTATCCGGCCACAAAATGTGTCACAGCAGTGAAAAAATCAGCTTTGAGCCTGCGGTGTAAATCCGCCCTGACAGGACTGCTGAGATAGCTCTGCGTCCACGGCAACGCTCACAGAACTGCCTGCCTCGCCGTCCACACGGCAACAAAGCTCACACAGTGGGCCTCAACCAATCAGGATGCTCCAGAGGTGACAGGCCCGGGCCAGGTCTTCCTTTGCTCTCTGTCGCTATGGCTGCTGCGTATTTTGTTTTCCCTGAGAGAAAAAACCTGGAGATGGAGGGAGAGAAGAGTGACAGAGAGATGGAGAGGCAGAGAGAGAAAAACATTTCTCTCGTTCAGAGAAGTCCATATAGCTTGCACAGGGTAAATATTCACTGTATTACACTCGCACTGTAAATAAAGGCGACACATGCACACTTAAATCATGGCTACTTCTGTGTTTGCTTGCATGAACATGGAAATTCCACTTGAGGATGACTGATGGATAAACATAAAAGATTACGTGGGTGGCAGAATTATTTTAAGTTTGCACCTTTCACATCCTGCGGTTTGCACATGAATATTCTTTTTCTGTATTTGCATGTACTATATAATAGTTGTCAAGTAAGTCTGCTAATGTTGATATACAAATATCATCTGAGTAAAGAGCAACCAGTTGACAGTTTGCACACCGTCCTACTTCCATAGATACACATTAGAGGCTGACGACTTTCCAGAGTTGTCAACCACCTTAGACTTTTTGCTTGCAGCAATCACAAAGCATGAACAGCCTGATTTACAGTTTGCAGTATTTGCATATTAAATGGGCTTGCATTATTTATTTTCCCCAAAGAATACATTAAAATGAAGGAAAACCTAATGTTTAAAATATCCCTTGTATATCACCTGCTCACCATGTGTTATCTTAAAATCCTCCTCCCAGTGGCCCATGATTAAAAGGGGCCCAGAGAGGCCCCTAACAAAATGATTATACTGTAAAATAGCATATGTTGTGGGCCCTGTAAAGATTCTTTTCAAAATCCCTCTATGAAAATGTCCTGACCTTGATTGTCTTGTATCTATGTAAGGTTTTTTAGAATCAAGGTAATACATTCTCCGGCTAAACGTGGAAGGTGTCTGTGCACTTTCCCATAATCTGAGACTCAAATGAACAGCGGCAGGCTAGGTTCAGTGAGACTGAAAGTCAGTCAAAAGCTGAAAAAAAATAAAACCTCCAGTGCTAAACAGACTTGTCGGGACAGAGAACCAACCAAACACTTGAACTACTTAATGGGTACATATTTTACCAACAATGAATCTTGTGTTAGCCCCTAGAGTTACAAGCTAGCAAAAGAAGTAAAAATGCTAATGACATTTACCATTCTGATACGTCTGCTACCCGCCAATCTTAATGTACAACAGACTCCACATATGACTGTGGAAGCTAACTGCTCTTTCACAGGTCAACCTAGCATGCTAGCAGTGGTGGCGAGGTGGAAAAGTACCCCTTGTTCTGTTATGTGGTAAACCTTGTCAATTAAAATAATAATCATCACTATTTTGTGTCATACTTTGCAACATATCCAGTGAGCTTGGTGAAGTTGTTTAGAAAACTAAATAGTTCTTTTTCATGTGCATGGGCCCCCAAATTGCTGAAAATATAGTAAATACTTACTGAACTGAATGGAATGTGGATGCAAGTTAAACTACTGCACGTCAGTATAAAAAAACCTGTCATAGTTTGCATTAAAATCCAAGTATTTTTATCCAGGCATTTACCAGGTACTTCCTCAACATGCTTTTGCCAAAATGTAACTATTTTGTGAGCAAGTTTGTGCGATTTTGGCAAAAATACTTGGGGAAGTAGCGGTAGCAAGGTAAATATAACAGTGCTTAGACCACAGAAAATCTATTTTAAAAAGTCCCTTTTTACAGACTCTCTAATGCACCAGTTTTATAATGCCCATAAAGGCATCCCTCAAGTTGTAACACTGCAGAGCTGGTGCACTTACATAATGAATTTTAGTAAGAGGCACTGAAGTAGATCTTGGACGAGGGCCCGACAATGACTGAATCTCAATAATGCTTACACAGTAAAAGGCAGTACATTTCCTAAAAGCAGAGGTTGTTCTATGTCTGTAGTGTTCATAGAAAGGAAATAAGACCAACCAAAGCTCTGCACATTGATGTATTCAGTATACACTTTAAAAACCCACTTATGCTGCTTTCCTCTGACCTGGTTTCTGTTTAGATTTGAGACTAATTGTTCACCACGTAGTTCTCCTGGATGTGCAGAGGTAGATCTGCCAGCAGTGAAATATCTTTGAAAAGAGACAGCCAGTCACAGTGGATTTATTGTGTGTGTATCCTGAGGTGACCTTTATTCTCTCTCTCGGTGTGTGTATTATTGCTGGAGCCTGTTGGAGTCCATCTGGGTGCTTGGATTCGGTCGCTTCAATCCATGCCAAGAACAATACTCCTTCCTCCTGTGGCCTGGCTATTCTGCTGGCATCGCTTCACTCTCACATAGCGTCTTGGCACGCCACCCTGACCAATTAAGAGAGACTGTCAAAAAAATATGAAGCCACTTCAGGATGATAACCTTTAGTTGTGATGAATAAACTTTTTGTCTCATGTTATGTTTGCTTCAAACAAAGGAGAACTAGAGCTAATGGATCCCTTTGATTGTAAAATGGAAGTTTACAAAAATTACTCAAATTCTCACCTTTCTGCTGCCAAATTGACTCGGTGACTCATCGCGATTGAGTGGGAATATCTCTGACACAACAGAAAGTGAGAGAATACATTTTCCCAACACAGGAGAATTATAAAAGGCGTCATGACTGAAAAGAGCCGGGAGTGTGACACCGAAGTCGCAGGACATGAAAGGCTACAGGACGTGCCTTAGCCTTCACTCAAGATGTTTCAGTTGCCTCACTAATCACTTCACTGGCGGTCCTGTTCACCGTTGGCGAGACTCATCCCCTGAACAGCGATTACCCAATCATAGCTCTGCTGCTGTAACTAGGCATGGCAGGCCTGTCAAGCTTTGGATTCCTGCACATGCTAAAAGGGTGTACATGGTGGCTGGTTGATTTTATGCATTAAAAGGTTTTAAATGTGGGTCATTTTATAGCTGTCCAAAAATTTACGAGATTAAAACCGAGTATATGACTGGCCCCGTTTGGTCAATATGATTTTGAATAGTTATTGGTATTTTGTGAACAGTGGCGGTTCTAGAGATTTTGCCCTGGGGTGGCAGAGGGGAGGCAATCGGTCCAGAGGGGGGGAGGAGGTGCGGGGAGCAATTTATGGGAAAAAAAATAGTTCTAACTCACATAGTCATATAACAATTGTTTGTAACACCAAGGAAACCTGATTACACTACCTAACCAGTGTTATCTATAATTGCATAAGAATTCCTTCAGAATGTGAATGATCAACATCCATTCAGATGCCAAACTGGGGAGGCAAAATATATACCCGGGTGCCACCCCGTAAAACAGTTTGTGAATCTCTTGGCTATTAATAGTTAGCATGCTTTTGTCCCAGAAAATACAATTAAGTGATAAGCATGAGTAAACTAACAATGCTTTAGCACCACTTGTTGCTTGGGCCCTCAGAACCCTTTCCATTACTGTTGAAATGAAATGGGTAATGTAGAAATAGTGTCCATATGAGGCTGATGAATACGTTTGAAAACAGGCGTACACTGTAAACATAAAGGGCAGCCAACAAGAAGTCCATCCTCCAAACAAAGTGTGATCACTCAGTCAGTCAGTCATCCACTGAAGTCACATACACACCTGTCTGTTGGGCTGACCTAAAGCATAAGAGCCACAATTCAAGAAATGCATTTTAGGCTGTGTTTATCTAAGCTGCAAGTGACTGTCTACAGGAACAGAACAAAACTTCCAAGACTGAGAATCTCTATTAAATGTATTGTGGGGTTACAGGTTAAAAACAAAAGAAAACAATAGCACTGTTCATGACAAGTACATCCAGCATTTTTCATATGTCCACCTCATTGTTTAAAACCATTAAATACGATGACAAGTCCTCCACCGGTAAACCACATATGTGAGAACAGAAAGCTTCAGCTGTTTAAAACAAACGTGACAATGCAAAGCCACACAGAGCTGCTAACAGGCGACTTCCCCTCAAACACATCTTCATGTTTACTAGTGTTGCCTAATGAAGCCTCTTAAAATCTCTCTGGAGTTCCTCAAATCACTTGCCGCTGCTGACATGCAAGCACTTCACTTGAAGCGTGTGGCGGACCGCATGCAGCTAAACTGGAGATAGACATCACTCCTCCTCAGTCCAAGTTCAGACTGCGTGGGTGATGTGTGAGACGCGGTGTGCCAAAAACATATGCTGTCCTTCACTGACAACCACGAGGACAACCTAGACAATAGCCAACATCGAACACAAGATGTTTGCTGATATTAAATAGTGAAGCTTGTCTGAGCAGGATTAAACACGCTAAGTCTGTGGTTTGTGGTGCCAGCCATGCTAATACTTTTTTTTGGCTCTTATACTTTTAAAAATTATTTTACATTTACTTCAAAATCCTGAACTACAGTTGGTGAAGGCTTAATTTAAAAGTCAGTTTCTGTAGGCAGAGGCACTTTCTTAACATGTGCTTATCTCTAAATCTTCATTGATTGAATTAGTTTTTCTAAAAATACTTATCTAATCCATAAATCTATCAATAGATTAGCATAGAATTGTTGCAGATCTTTGACACGTTGGGCTATGGCACATTTGGCGAGTCACGTGCTCCGCTGGACTGTAAATTTAGCTTGTGACCCTCAGCTGGCAATCATCTCTTCACTCAGCTGAGATGGACTAACAAAACATCAGAGCGCAGAGTTTTCCCACGACCGCCTGTCCTCGACAGTTGGCCCTGGCAGTTAGCGAGACAGGTGCACGCCTTTCACTATGCAGCGCATTCGGTGTCGCTGCGGCTCCTCCGTCTTGACCTTGACTCATAAGCGAACTCTGTTTGCATTTTCAGGCGCCTGCATTGGATTGACTAATTTAAACATTGTGAAATTAAAGGATGGGATATAAGCTCACGAGTCTGTTTGGACAGAGTCTGCATGTGGAGGCGTTCACTCCTTCAATGTGTGTTCTGTCTGGATCTTCAGTTATGCTCTGAGGGACAAATATAACACGATTATTCTGTTTGTCTCTGTATGTACATTGATGTTTTAGGTGAATGAAGTTTGGAGCCACATAATCCATGACTGACAGTTTAAATACAAACAGCCAACCTGCCTTGAAATAAAGACGGCGCAGCCACTTTGAGTTGGAGTTTATTACTTGAAACTCGTCCTTTTTTGTTCTTTTCACTCTTGTTCTTGTTCTTTTGTTGTTTTTCGGTTGTTTTCAGTGCTTCTGGTCCTCTCTAAAGACTTCCCATTATTTTAGAAGAACTTTTCTGCAAATGTAGCACAAATGCCCAGTAAATGACGAAATGATAAACAGATATTTATTTGGAAATCAAAGGTCAAAAGTCACTGTGATGTCACTAACACCAACTTATGAATTCAAATGCTAATTATGACCCAAATTTTGTAGAAATGTAATTGGAGAAAATTATGAAGAGGTGACATTTAATATTCGAATGGTCACAGGTCAACATTTTTTCTTGTTGTTACTCGAGGCCATTACTCAGATACTATAGTTAGTTAGCGAGGCATAAAACCACATGACCCTAGTTTCTTCCAGTGGCACAACTAGCCCATCAGATCAGCTCCTAACCTGAAACCAAAATATTTTTTACATTCAAATGATAGTTGGACACTTTGAAACCTCTACACCTGAGTTTACAGGACATTGAGTATACAAACTTTGGAAACAGTCCAGTTTGGCATCAGCGAGCCTACTGGGCCACAGGGCAGATATTGTAACACCTGATGTACATGAGCCAAATGGAGCAAAAACCAGAGCTTCTATTGTCCCACCAGGAAAAACTTTACAACACAACAAACTCTCCAACACATCTTCGCCTTGGCAGCACACACGCCGTGGAGGAAAGCAAAGCTCGTCCGCTGAGAAGGCAATCGGGCTGCAGCACCATCCCACCCTGAACACTCTGCCCAACCTGCCCTCAAACTGAAAGTTTTGACCTTGCTGTTCAAATTGCTGACTTCTCGACCTCTGCTGAAGTTTGCCTTGACCCCTGCACAAGTGCACAATGCCCCTGGCTTGAGCCGCATGCCACGAATACCTGGAGCGTGGGTTTACTTATGGGGCGAGGCGTGCCAGCAGCGCGCACATGAGGAGAGCAGCAGCTGCTGTGTAAAGCTGCTTGTTATGAGCCTGTGATACTTTCACATACCGAACGATCAGTGAGTATGGATATGAGAAGTGGCACGCTCAGGGGAGTGACACAGATATGGGTGTAACTGATGTGTGAATGTGTCCATGTGTGCGCAAGTTTGTGTGTTTATGATACACAAACCATGGCAATGTGCAGTGCATATAGATGCATGGCATTCTTAGTGAGATATGCACTGCATGTGCACAGGGGCATGTTAGTTCGTGCATCGCCACTGTGTTTACTAATAGCCTCTGAAACTTTGCTGACAAAACAGCACGGTGCAATAAAATCTGTCAAAAACTGGAAGAGATCTGGCAGCAGACATTACCACTCACTGTCAAATAACAGTTAACAAGCGTCAGTTATTTTACACATCATTTAATTTAAAATGCAAACAACAACAATGACAAAACAAACAAACAGGTAATATCTGTATTTTAAAAGACAATGGTTATTGACAGTCCTTTTTTTTCTTTTACATGATGTAAGCATTTGGCAACTTTTGCTTTTTGTTTTTTTCTTTTCTTTTAACATTAAATTTTAAGTTGTATTGTAAAATAAAAAAAATAAAGATATGCCTTAATTACACATAGAGCAATATGATGTATTTCTTGCATATGTTTTTCATATTTTTTTTAGTTTTTACAAGGAAAACTCTGTAAATTAATAAAAGTCAATACTGTATTTTTTTTTATTTTCTTTTTTTTTTTACAGTGTGAAGCACAGTGGTTGTCAAGTGGTCAGAGGTTATGATATTATCATACACATGCCACTGCGCCAGTAAAAGTGGGATTGTGTGTCGTGTACGTGTTTGCACAATACACCCGCATGCTCCAGCAACTTAAGATAAGGGTGGAGGTAGGGGGTGGTGTAACCTTAGTCGCTGATGGAGATATGGGGTCTAATGAGGCGGGCAGCGAACGAGGAGAACGACAGCGAGCGACAGCAGCCGTACGCGGCCCTCTCAGCCACTTCAGCCTCGACTCTGAGAGGAAGCCTGCGAGCAAACAATAAGGGATGCTTCCTTGCCACACAGCCCATTATAATGCGGCTGTGATAAGAGCGATAACAGCCTCCCTGCCATGCTGTGCTATTCTGGGAGGAGTGGGCTCTGGAAAAACAGGATATCCCCCTTTGTTTTGGTTGGTTTCAGTTGTTGTGTGTGCGTGCAGGCTTTCTTAGTGATAGTGATGGACTGTGTCATACAGTCACATTTCTTTTACCCTGTCTTGTCTGCAGATTGGGATGTGGGTCAAAAGGTCACAGGGGTCAGGTATGGGGTTACAGCTGGTGCTCTCAATGTCCACAGAGTGATCCTGACAAAGTCCTCTCCTGACAACCTCATAATAATTAGAGCACCACCACATATAGTTTAAAGACTCAGCTGATTTTAGCATTCAGCTTTGGGATTGTGATGTTTCAAGCAACTTGCAGGATGCAGTTATTTGCTTAAATCCACAATGATTAGAATTTATTCGTTGCAAAACACGACATCCAAACAGGCTTCACCCCCCGGGCTCAACAACATGTAATTATTTGATGTTTATGTTCAGCCAGGTGTCGCATGTGGAGCCATAACTCATTTTATGTGCAATCAAATAAGAGCGGGCGTGGGGGAGAAAGACACTGCTTCTAGAAAGTTTACACAGGGCTGCTTGTGGTTTTGCCTGCTCGCTCGCTTCCCTTCTGCTTCTTCTCACGTCGCCTCCACTAAGTGAATCATTTCCACCAGGCTGAAGCTAGAGCGAGAGTCTGAAGGCGCTTTTTACAAGGTGGATCTGCTTATCTTAGCATAAAAAGCTAGCCTAGCTCTGTCCAAAGTAAAAATAATTTTTAAAAAAACCAAACAAAATAAAAAGGTCTCCCTACTTATCTAAACCTTAACTGATTGAACTGTTGAATCTTATTTGTTAATCCTAACACATGCAAAATAAAGTTGATATTCTCATCTAACTGTCCGCAAAAAGCAAATTTCTGTGCATTTCCTAAAATGTTATCACAATTATTTTTTTAAGTAACATTTAAATTAAATTGCCTAGAAAACTGAACACAGGCACATTTTATTTAGGCTACTGAGACATTCTCCAATTGTACTTTGCATCATGTGATGCATCATTACTTATGTAAACACCTGTGTGTCCCTTCAAAGTCAGAGTTAAACAAAGAACTTTTCGAACTTGAAGTCCTCAACGTACTTTTCTCATATTGCAGACGGACCAAAAAGTAGTGCCATTAAAAAGTTCTCTGACTTAATCACATCAGTGATTTGGTTTCAGCCCATTTTAAAGGTTTGTGTAACGTGTTATTATGTGTTTTTTTTTTTCATCACGGCATATTTCTTCCCTTCTCATTGCGCCTCCTCCCTCCTCCTTTGTCTCCCTCTGTGCGAGCGTGGAGTTATCTGACAAGGAGGGGGAGGGATGCTCCTCCACCCGCCCCGCGCTAATCCATCCCTCTCTCTTTAACACACACTGGCAGCACTGAAAGGATTTGTTTTTCTACGGCCCCTCCATCTCGCTGCCTCCATGTCTGGTCTCAGGTTACAGCGACTCTGTGTTTTCCTGTCAGCTTTGTAAAAAAAGACAAATTCCCAGCTGAGACTCTGGCCTGGACGGGGAGACACAGCTGGTGCCCCCAAAGAGTTTCCCCTGTTCTCCTCAGCTGACACAAATTATAACCTGACACGGACTTTTTATTTGGGCTAGACGATCAAAGCTTAAGTGCATTTTAAATGTGATTCACGGACAGTTTTTTATGACAGTATTGTAAGTAATTTGTTTATACATTTAGAATTATAGCTCTGAGGAATTTGACAGCTGATCCTCATATTTCCTGAGAGGAGATTATGTTATATCAACACAAAACCGTTCTATAACACTTAATGTCTTTAGTTTTTTATGTTTATTATTTAAGTACTGTAAATACTTTGAGGAAGCAGAGCACAAGGACACAAATAATGATGCATGATGGCTTTAGCCTGGTCACTTGCACTTAAAGCTGATATACACTCTAAGAGGTTGACATGTCCTGTGATGAACTGCCGGGCTTTTCTCTCTGCTCAGAGAAATTCCCGCTTGTAGCACTTAAAGTCAACTTCACTATATTTCCAATCTGGGTATAATTTTTGTCCATTATGACTTGTAGTTCACAAATCTGCTCACCAGCTCTGTTGTGGAGAGCCAGGCAAAGAAACCTCTTATTTGATTAAAGCTAGATGGGAACTCAGAGACTTCACTTTTCTACTAAAGCATGCCCTATCTCAGAATGGTAATATTCAAACTTGGGAATTGAATTAATTGTACAAGTTGGGAACTTTTTTTTTTCCATTTACCTGACACCACATGAATGCATCAACAATGCCCTATCTTGCAATGGAAACAAAAGTGAAAATAATTTGTGTATTCGCCTTGGGCGTCAATAACTGCAGTTCCTTAAGTAGCCACTGGAGGCTGGCTCCAAAAGAGCCCCATTGAGCCCCATGTTAAAATGAACAACTAGGTTTATTAAAAGGTTTTGCTTTCTATAACTAATTTTCAATGTTTGTGACAAATTGACAAAACTAAAAAAAAAAAAAGAATGTTGCTGCTTTGGATGACAGAAGACCATCACACTTGTCATGTTTCAGCAACCAGGCTTCATTCACTAAATTGGTTTGATCATCTTTGTGAGGCTCAAAATAAGTTTTACATCTCCATTCTGGAATTGTTTGTCTTTTTTTGACCAAAAATGGCTCTATTTATAGTAAAGGTTGCCAACCCCTGGTATAGACATTTCTTTGTTTGAGGACCATAAGAGCATGTGCATTTAAAAATGTCCAAATGCTCAAACCAGTCCTAGTTAAATGGTAGAGAAGCATCTGAAACCCCACCGAGCTGCATCAAACAAAAAACATCAATTGCACCTACTTCACATAGCAATTGGCCAGGTGGAGGTAAAGAACTGTGCATGCATGAATTCTTCAGTTTTCTCAGCCTGAGGGGAGATTTGATGCAGTTTTCTACAATAGCCATAGGGTTTTCTAGGATTTCTGTGTTTACTTGCAGACTCAAAGACTTGTTTTTTTTTAGCTGTGGGAGGCTCACACTGCTTGCCCAAATCAATGCCATTGTTGCTGCAATCAGTTTTTCTGAAATCTCTTCAGAGGTCAGTCATCATGGCCCCAAGTCATAAAGGAATAAAAATGTCCAGATTGATGAATACAGGAATGTCCCCTTAAAAAAAGATGAAACATTTTTATATGTTGCGCTTGTAATTCACAGCCCTCAAGAGGCTGTGGCGAGCTCATAACAAGGACTGCTAAGATGGCATGCCATGCTGTGAGCGTCTCTGTTATGATAGTCTCCATGGACAGTGATGTCACCTCTCCCTGTGTTAGATAAGAGCTTGGAAAGTCCCCTGTGCGTGACTGTCCGAGCTCATTTAAGGAGCTGGTTAAGTGAAATCTGTTATCAGGAAAAGGCACCATGCTCCTGTTTGTGGTCATCTTTCTAATGCACACATGCAGATGCACAAAGATACACCGCTTCCTGCTTCTTTGCAGCATAAATAAGGACTGAAATTTGCTTATGTATTACTTTTTTGTGGCCCACCTCTTTCTAAACCACTGTGTGTAAACAGAACTGAAACCTGAGTCACCAGAGAGGCATAGTGTCTCTCATATCTGTGTGCTTTCATTGCAGGGATGTGTGTGATCATTAGCAACCACAACACGGAGGCCAAACACAGCGTTCAACATGAAAACCTCATCGCCCACAACTTTCAACCAGACGTGGCAGGCCGGGGCATTTGCATTTGCAAATTATTTTTTTTTTTGCACAAAGACTGTGTGTGAGTGTGAGAATAAAGAGGTGAAAAAGGTGTGTTGGGTGCAAGAGAGCAACTTGTCATGTAATGCTAAACAGTTTTAATCTTTACATCTATCATAATGTTGTTTTTCTTAAAGCTACAGGCTACTGAATTGTTTTGTTGTTTTGTTTAACTAACAGTGTTTGTGTATGTGCATGTGTGTGTGTGTGTGTATGTGTGTGTGCACCAGCAGCTGGATGTCATTACTCATGTTTGTGTGTGCTCTGCTCAGCTCCCCTTTTGGCCTTTTGTAAGTGTCTGTGGAGCCAAAGGCTGTTTCCCTGTGCACTGCTGAGCAACCAGAAGTTTAATGTTCTCCACACGAAATTAGGTCGGTGCCAAAATGGACAAGCTCCCCATCAGTCAATGTCGTGTCAGTCGGTGCAATTTAAAAAAAAAAAAAAAAAAAAAAAAAAAAGTAATCACACTGGGAGAAGTTAGCTTTGGCGTAATTTATATTTTAAATGAAATCCTTCAAATGAGGAGCTTCATGCTGTCAGAGAGCTCACACAGGGCTTATTGAAAAGTTATTTTATGAGGAAGATGTTCAGTTTTTGACAACATGGTTTATGAGCCTGGGAAAATCTTCAAGTCACCACAAGAAACTTGCATTTTGTGTTCATTTTGGCACCTCCTATGGACTAAAGCACCAGACTCCCTTTAGAAAATCTCTCAATTTACTGCGGGAGGATCTGACAGTCTGTCCAACACAGTCCTGGTTCTGGGTCTCTACCCCCTCCCCATTGGGCCCAGCAATATGGCTAATGTTGCTGGCTCCCAGAAGGGAGGCTTTAGTCCCACAGCTGCAGATGAAAATTGTTGTCCTGCTTCGAAATATCTGTCTATGCACATGTAGTTGAATTTCCAACTTTCCTGCCACATGGAGGATCCTCCCAGCCACCACTTTGTCTGTGGCTGGTCCCATTACCCATCAGCAGTGACTGGTGATAAGCTGGATCTGTGCAGCTTACAGGTGGCTATATGGTTCTTCTTCTGCATGAAGAAGAACCATATTGAAACAGACAATCTTCAAGCTAATTGTCCTGTTTGGTTATGTAGATCAACTTAAAACCTATTTCGGTAACTTCAGCAACTTGAAACCCCTTCTCTACTCCGCATTTGAGTCAGTCTGAGAGCTATAATACTTCTATATTAGTTTTAAAACAAGATATTTGGTCAAATGGGTTGTGGATATGATGCATAATTAGAACTGGATGCTGCTTCAGTCACACTTCTTAGACAGTCAGATCTTAATCTTATTTTTTACACCAAACTGCTGACTAATTTGCTTCATAAATGACAATAATCTCTTGTTGGGTTCAGTCATGTAATGATACAGAACCAAACACTCACTAAACAGAAAAACAGTTCCGTGAATATGATCACAAACAAAGACCCTACTGTAAAGATAAGACGTAGCAGCTAGTGAAACCAATGCCTGTGTGAGTAGGTCTGTTATCTCCCTGTGTGAAACAGATCAGCTTGTGTGCAGCAGCATGTGCAGTGCATGTTTATCTCAGAGCTGTGTGTATATCCCTCCAAATATCTAAAAACCACAACATCACCAAGAGCCGTCAGTGTCTGACACGAGGTTTGCACGTCTGTCAAGCTGTGGGAAAGTTTCTGATGGGAACAGCACACAGCAAACTCTAATTATGATATATGGCAGCACATCCTCAGACTGAGGACTGCATCTCATAGATACTATCACTGGTAGACACTGCTGATGAGAACCAATTACTGAGGTTAAATCAGGAAAAACCCCAATAGATTTTTCTGCACACAAACTCCTGGTCTCCTGGGTCAAATTTGCTTGACCCTTATACATTTTTAGAGACCAGGCTGGACCAGGAAAGTGCCAGTAGATGGTCATCCTTCTTCTGTTGCGTCATTGGCAGGGTCCTCTCAGCCCCTACTGTTATGGACCTGGAACTGGAGCTCCATTTCTCCACCCTCCACTGTATTCTGCACCAACCAATGGGAGGTGTCCACACAGGAGTCCAGGAAAGTTTCTGTAGCAAGAATCCCTGCATCAGCAACAGCAGACACTTTTACTGATGCATCAAGGGTAATTAAAGTGCTCCAGCTCAGACTTATACATTCGATTCGGGCCACGTCTTAATAAAGGGAAGTTCCATTGATCCAAAGCAGCGAGAAACAAGCTCTTCTTCCAGTCTGAACTCACAAAATGAGGTGAAATTGTGTAAAATAATTGTTAACGGCAAGGTAGAGAGTAAAGCACCAACGTTGCAGGGGTCAGGAGAAACCCCCTTGACAAGAGAAAAAGCTCTGACCCGTAACAGTAGCACTGCTGCCTCATGGATGGAGAGCCAGCTTACAATTATTGCCAGGAACTTTGTTGGTTTGAGGACAGTCTCCCAGTTGTACCCAACCTTTAACAACAGCTCACAGTTATGAACAACACTCCTACTGGCAAGAAGCCTTTTATCCCTCTCACCACATGTTTAATGGCCTCTCTGAGGGCAGTATGGACGTCCACAAAGAGTTTCCCTTTTTCTTCCATCGACCTGAGGGCCAGTCCAAAAATAACAGCCCGGACAATAAGGTCCAAAGTACTGACTCTGTCAATGTGTTCACCCAGCACATGCACGAGTGTGCTTCTTGTTTCCAGCTCCAAACTTCCAGTCTGACAGAGAAGCCAATACTATGGTGCCTTTAGCTTTTGTGCACAGTCACTCTTAAGAAGCAGCTCAAAGTTCAGTTCACATGAATTGAAATGACCAAATTTGTGTTCATTTATTTCCTTTGTTTGACAATTTGTGTCATTTTTAATACGTTGCTGAGATGGCTACAAAAGTTGTTCTTTCCATTCAGGTTCACTTGACAAAAAAAAACCTGTGGAATTGAGTGATTTTGCTATGTGGTGACATGTCAGACACGCTTTTAAACAAGTCTGTCTTCAATTTCTTGGTGGCTTTGAAGTGCAGGTAGTTGTTGCCAATGATAGAGCCCCATCAAAATGTTTCCACATAGTAAAGCTGTAGACCATAAAACATTCATTCAAACATAATTCGCTGTGGATTCATGGCTTTAACCTCACATATAGTCATTTCATTCATTAAAAATATTGATTAAGGCAACTAAACTATAATAGAGCCACTTTTGTCTCAACAGCTTTTCTGTTTTTCATAAATATTGATGTAACGCCAAATTAATTTGTATGGCTCTTTCTACAGAGCTCATGGCATTATGTTATGTAGGCCAAATACTTCATGCTGCATCACACAGACATTAATAACAAATAAATTCCTTATTCTTACCATGAAGGAAAATTTTGCCATTAGGCTTTTTTTAAATATATTTTTTACACTTTTTTTTCTGCTGCCATTTTTCTTCAGTGGGTTTTGTTCAGCTTGACTGTTAACTACCCTTTAATCCCAGACTGAAACAACAACAGTGTGAATAATGAGAGACATGAGTTTTAAATGGTGTTTTTTCTGCCTTCTGAGAGAAACTAAAAACTTAGAGAAGCCATGAGGCTCAATGAAAAGTTATTTTCAGAATTGGTAACAAATCAAAAAGTTAAAAAAAATACAACCAAAACGCTGGAAACACCGGTATCACTTATAAATCGAAGAAATTGCATATTTTGAAACAATCTCAAAATGTTCTATAACAGAAAATAATATCTAAAAATGTACAGCACTACACTTTCATCACAGCTGATGTCCACTTGACTGAGATTTAGGTTTTCAGGGAGAAAAAGTCGATCACACTCAGTGCTTTTACCGTTAAGGAAAGCTTGTTAAATGCAAAAATCCAGATGTTGTTGCCTCTGGATGTGGGCCAAACTACTGTGTCTCCTCTGAATCAAACCAGAGCTGGGATATGCTGAATGACTGTCATAATCAGAGCCAGTGGTTGGACCATTTTAAATTCATCTAGCAGCTCACATTAAGTGGCTCTGACTTGTGGAGATCATAATTATATTCTCAGAAATGTGGCCTCTTTCAGAAAAGTCTCATATGAAACGACATTTCAGCTGCGGCCCGTTGAAGCAGAATGAATCTAATACTAATGTGTCAGGTTAAAGCCTGCAGTTGGGCTGTCTAAATCTCAGACGTTTCCTGACTACCAGTATTATTAACATGCTCATCAAAGGAAACATAAATATAAATGGACTTTGCTTTAATTCCATGGTGTCTAAAGAGTCAGAAACATGCTATTTGATTTGGTGGGTTGCTCCTGAAAGTCAAATGAAACAGGTAGAAAAAAAACACTGAGGAGTTAAGACACCTCACGCAATTATTAATACAAATGTGCACTGATTTTTCATTGTCAGTTAAATACATATTGAACCAATAAAATGGGTGACAGGCCAGAGTCATGAGATAACCAACACCTTAAAAACAACAAAAAAACATGTTTTTCAGACTTTCTGTCCATTGCAAAACACTGGATAGGTTATCCTCTTCAGATCACAATAATTCTTCAAATTAACAAATCTGAGAAAGTACAAATCTGTCTGGTTAAAGTGCTCATTGCCCAGTGAAACACAATCTTGATGAAGGGTCATGAGTTGACATTGACAATGAGACATTATAGTCTTTCAAAGGTCACTAGGTAAAAATGTTGGGATCACTGGTTTGGTATTATAATTGTGTTTTTAGTAGACCAACATCATCCAGTGGTAATAAAAAAAACTTTTTGCAATGCTATGACGGACATGCATTCATAAACAACTGAGCTTTAAAAAGAATATAAAAGCAGTTTGGTAAATTTTAACAGCAGGACTGTTAACTGCTGCAGGCCGGACTCGAACCCACGAGGATGCAAAATAACAACAGCACAAACATCAGAATGTCTGATAAAAGGCAAAAAATCCAAACTTCAATTCAAATTATAATTTAAACACAAAGTGCCACTCATAGTTAGCATGCTGGTATTGGCATTTAGCTTCACTGTGCTAAGTGCAAGATTGATTCAACAATGACAGTGCAAGCAGATCCAGCTGGGTTTTGTATCTCCAAAGCAGAAAAGATATATTGGCTTACTGAAAGATTTAGAAGCAGAGGCTGAAGTCTGAAGTCTGAAGCTCAGGCAGGCAGATGCAGGAACAGGTTCCAGGTAACAGGATTACAAGATGACAGGATACAGGCATCAGAAGCTCAAAAAAAAAAAAGGGCGAGTAACAACACAAACTGACTGAACTGGGCAGGTTTACAAAGTGAGAGGCTCATGAGGGGATGGGTGCAGGTGAGGAGGTGAAGAGAGGTCAGGCCGCTGCAGAGCAGACGAGGGAAGTGGGAACAGGTGTGTAGAGGGGTGGAGGGCACCTGGTGTATGGATGGAAAAAGAGTCTGTAATCGCCACTGCTTGAATACGTTTTCATAATTCTTTACACAATAAAAGCATCTAAATGCTCAATCTTCTCCCTGACATCATATTTTAGCTGTGTATGTAAAACTATTCAACATGTATACAAAATGCATTTTACAGCACACATGTTGCCAACTTTTTTTTTTTAAGGAAGTTCAACGCATGACCGTTCTGTCACCGCTTCCTTCCTCACCTTCACTCAGCGGCAGCCAAGTGGCCTTTTCCTCAGATAGAGAAAGGGCCTCTCAGCTGTGGCTCACGTGCCGCAGCATGATAAAGAGCCCGAGGCAGAGGGTTGCATGTCAGGGAGTGTGAACAATAACCAGGCACGGTGACAATGAGAGCGGCTCCGTCGCCTCCTTTCCTTCCCTCCGTTCTCTCCCTTTCTCCTGACGACAGTGTCGGACACAGCTGTGGAACGAGATTGTGTTTCCTCTTGTGCTGTCTGTTTTAAGCTGTGTAATTAAATGCAACTACCGTGAAGTGAAGCCAAAAAAAAAAAAAATGGCCCTGTGTTGTTGCACTTGTCACGAGCTTGCTCAACAAGATCATTAAGCAGGGTTTTGTAATAAACCCTGAAAATATAACCCTCAAATGTATCTGGTTGAGCTGGTTAGATGTGTTTATGACTAAAAAACAACTCTGTGAACTTTTAAATGGCACGCAAAGTTATGTCACTAATCTGGCTCAGAAGGTGTTTTTATTGCATCTGTACAACAAAGACTAATTTGACTAAGTAGTTTGATTACAGCCTGGTTAAAAAGGTTATTATTATCACAAAGTATTGTGGTTAAGGTGTGTATTCCTTGACTAACAAAATACCTATGGGGAATGAAAAAACATCAGATATTATATATCTTTAATAGCTCAATTGAAGGAAACCTAGAGCCCCTGTTGTCTGTGCATTTTGGCAGTGGTGTCCCAGCCATTATGAGCCTGCCAGAATAAAACAGGATCATGTAGCACTCGTGTCTCTCAGCTTGTCGATTTGAATCGCTGCCATGTCATAGTGCCAGGCCCAGGTCACAGTGTGTTAGCCTGCTTGAGGAGGGGGAGTAGAGGCTGATGTGAAGGCCATTGTCTGCTGGTCTCTGGAGGTGGTGTAGGTTTCTTTCTCGCTGATACTGCTGATTGAGATGGAAAATCAGAGTTGCAGCTCTTAGGGGTGTTGAAGGGTCTCCTGAATTCGGGAGAAAAGATGTGACAAATGGTGGATGAAGTTATACAAAAAGAAGGATCAGGCTGCATAACTTAAATCCATCCAATGCATATCAGTTTCCTCTATATGCAGTAGCTGAATATGCTACCAAAACAGTTTATATGTTGATATGAATTACTTACTCACGACTGAGTCTGTTTCGTTTACACAAAGCAGGGCCTTTATTATTTTTTCTCATTGAATCTGTACTGATTAACTGATTAGAAAAGCTTTCAGAATAAAATGTCTCATTATCAGATCAGATAAAGCGTGAGTTTGTGTTTCGAACACCAGTATAAATTCTCCAAGGTCACAGTTTTGTCTGCAGTGGAAATTTGAAAATAAATCAAGATCAACTTCAAAAATCCAGGTAAACATGCTTAACTACAAATGATGGCAGCAAGTTAAGCATCATTAAAATGGAGAGATTAGGGAAAGATTTGGGCCTCGGTTAAAAAAGCATTCATTTAACATAGAGTGTCAGCCTTAGGTCTTTCATACCCCTTCATACCCCTTTTTGTCCAACATGAATCTAGTTTTAGTGCTTGGCTAGTGCTTTCTCAGAACTATATACTATATACAATATCTATATTCATGCTTTTCGCTAGCATGATAACAACAATGGCCGAGTACATTGTCTCTGTACAAATGTTGTTTCCGTTTTTGCAAGCCTAAATTAGAATACAAACAGCACTACAACAAATTGTGCTGCTCTTTTTGAATGCTATCGATGGCAACTGTGTTCTTATTTCCACTAAATGTAAGATGTGAAAGATAATCTTTGGAGTAACCTTATGCTGGCCACTATTGATCGCATTGAAATAAAGCAAATAAAACAAAATGAATTATACACGTTTTCGTTGGTCTTGTTGGTCACGATAACCCCACCCCAGCCCCTGACGTAAGTGGCTATTGGTTCAAAAGCAGAGAGCTGGTGTTGCTCTAGAACAAGTTTTCCTGGCTGAGGGCTGGTTCTTCAGATCTTTGGCTGTCGAAATTCAAACTGATTCAACATTTCGCACTTGATCAGCAGTGGCTAAAGCTGCATGAAAGAATAAAATAAGAATGTCACAGAGACAGCTCACTGTATTCAGGGAAATGAATCAAGGACAAAAAATCTTAATTTACTTTAATTCTTTCATGACATGTCAGTAATTTACTTGTCAGATCCTCAAGGTTCTGGAATCTGCCTTGGTTTTACATTGTTTTCCCATGAAATACCTGAAGCATACTTTAGGATGTAATGCTAAACGATGCTACGATCCTCTGTTGGAGAACATCATTGCAAATGCAGCTCTTAAGACGACAGACAAATGAGCAACATAAAGACGCACTAAAGGATTTCATTGCCTGGGAAATCTGGCAGCTATCTGTCTGTGTGACTAAAAGGCAAACATTAGTGCTCATTTCCTGTAATTTTCTGTTTCAGCGCACAGATATCACACCACATTAAAGCAAGGCAATCACAAAAGAACAGAAAAGCAGGAGAGACCTCTTTCTGAGCTCCCAAATCAACATACAGTTCTGAGAGCAGAAACACAGAGCCAGGAATAAGTTGGTGAACTCTATGAACTACCCCGCATTTCATTTAAAGAGGCAGGTTCTTCATCATCTATAAATCTGAGCCTCCCATTGAGTGTCTCGAGTTGAGATACAAGCAGGCACTTATGCGCTCCCTCAAGTGTCCTCATAAACCACATTGTTTCCAGATAATTCTCCCCTCTCCCTGGAGTCGTGCGATGCCAAAAGTTCCCCTCGCAGGCCTGTCCTACTGGGCTTGTTTGGGGACATCTGCTGCCATGTCCAAATATTGTTTTTGGCTGAGCCATCGCTGGCTCTGCTGCGAGAGAATAGAGCTGGGAACTATTTTTACCTCAGCGGGATAGACTGTGTTAACATACAAAACAATGCCTCTATCCCTCGGCCTTCCAGCTGCAGAGCAGGGCAGCAACTGCTGGGGAGCGTGGACACGAAAAACACCAGAGCTAGCTGCTGGTGATCAGTGGGCGAGCTGGTGGTAATAACAGTATGTGTGACCTTTGAACCTCTCTGATTCTCTCTCTGGTTTTGACTCGGTTCTTTCCAACAAAATTTCTTTTTCTTTGTAATAGAAAGTTAAAGACTAACTTGTATTAGTGTATTAATGTAACTGAGATATGCTCCTAGTCTACTGAGTACTTCTGTGTTTTTGGGACATTAATCTGAATGCTAGCACTAGCTAAGTAAACATTAGCTGTGCTGAGTTTTGAAGATGGGCACAGAGGCTGTTGCATTAGCTTGGAGCCAACTGTCACATAATAACACAAACAAACTAACTGATCAAGGCAACGGTAAATCACCAACTCCTCAAAGCCACCAGACTCCTTTCACAAAACAGTAATTTAACTTCACAGACTTGGGGCGTTGCTGGTCTTCCACTGACTTCACTGGCTATTTTGTTTGTGTTATTGATTGACTTCTCTTTTTAAAAGGCTAGTTTACATTCACCAAAAACATTCAGTTTATTAATGGAGCATGGTGGTTTTGAAGGGAGCTTTTCAATAGTTTCTGTCCCTAATA
>JAOWBC010000383.1:7295639-7310086 GCA_028566105.1 Hypoplectrus providencianus | reverse complement strand
TCCCGGCCATGACTGGAGCCAAGCACCTGAGGGAACCCCAGTCCACTAACCTCTCTCTCTCTCTCTCTCTCTCTCTCCCTGAAGACACACACAAATGCTCACACACGCACACTTGTCTGTATTTACCAGCGGTCCCAGGGGACGAGGCTCTCACTTCAGCTGGTGCGAGGTTAAGAAAGGCGAACACAGACTGTTTTGTGGTTTACAGCCTGGATATGTTAGCGGTGCATTGTGGGACACAGCTTCAACATAACCCGCTGCAAAGAGTTTCTTTCCGTCTGTGTTTGCAGTCACATCCACTTTGCGACAAATGTCATCCTGCACTGGCAACACGTCCGCTCTTCATCTCCGAATCATTATAAAGACTAAAATAACTTGTGTTTTGTGCACAACAAACTCTGTGTTTACTGGTCTGCTTGCAATTTTCACAGTGAAGTTTCGCCAAGAGTGCAGAGAAAAACACAAAACACACCCTGACATGTCTTTTTGAATGGCTTACTTTACTGCTCAGGCAAAATGTTTCGCATAAATCAGGATGTCAAATTATTCCGAAATAAGAATGAGAATGAAAACATGTCAGCATCCCATTAGGTCCGTGGGTACGCTGAGCACTTCTGGGAATACAAAGAATGTGGCATTATTCTTTGAAGCAACTTGACAATCCAAATTAAGTCATTTTTTTTCTCACTGTGTTCTTAAGACAACTTGTTCTGTGCAAATAAAGGGCAGGCAGCCTGTCTGCGAGTGATTTGTGTTTAAACACTCTCACTTACCTTAACACACTGTTTGCTAAAGCAGAAACAAGCATGTGCTGTGTGTGCTGCCTAGGAAACGTTATTTATTTATATCAGCTCGCCCCGCAGCACAACACACTGCACTGTTAATCTTTATGAGTTTCATGCGGGGCCTTAAAAGCACAGATTTTCTATCTTCCTGAGGCCATGTGATTCTGACACACTCCTTTAACCTTCCTCGCTGCCCGTCGACTCAAAGCAGCTGCCTGAGGGAGATCGCTTCAGAGACCCGGTGACAGAAAAGTGAATCACAGTTTATGTAACGTTGCACCTTTCGGCCCAGAGGGAAGAGCATGCGCTGAACTCCAACGTTGCCTCCGAGGCTTATGAAATGCCTCCATTGTTCACACAAAATTACGTTTTTTTCTGGTTGGTTTAATCCCTGGTGCTAAAGAGGTTTTTATTTAGTGACTGTGAGTCTTTGGGATTGTTGCTGATTGTGGCAGAAGAGGCTTTTGAGGTAACCTACACATGATTGTAGATGGAAAAAAATCCTTGATGTGGTTTCTAGCTGTACCAGCAGCAGGTTGCTCTGTTGGTTGGTCAGCCACTTTAGTCCTGAATTAAATATTTGAAAAATTGCAAGGTGGATTAAGAATAAACTTTTTACAAGTACAAGTACACTGCAGAATTATTCCACTACAAGTAAAAGTCCTGCATTGAAAAACTACTTAAGTTAAAGTAGAAAAGTTTGAACTGACTCAGAGCCATTTTCCACATCAATAAAGCCTTAAAATGGCCCAAAAATATCAGCAACAATATATGTATATGAGCAAAAGTACTCATCACACAGAATGGCCCCACTTAGATTGTTATATTAATTCTAAATATATTACGTATTATTATATTTACATATGTGGACATATTCAGTTGTGCTAAAGTACAGTACTTGAGTAAATGTACTAAGTTACTTTCCCACACTGATAAAAGCACTTTGAAACCTTCAGAAAAATGATATAATTTCTATATATTATATTGTTATTATTATGTTATAGTAGTTATTATTATGAATGTGAAGGATGATAGGGTGAAAGACATTGTCTTCCAAATGTGACCAATTCCACCATCAAAGTATATTATAGTTCAGGAATTCATGTGAACTGGGAATATATTAAAGAATTATGAAGAAGGTTTTCTTTAATTTTTGACAGTCAAAATTAGTGAGTGTGTGCTTAAACAAATAATCTCTTCGGGTTTTCTGTCTGAAAATTGTTAAAGAATTGAATCACAAGCCATTTCAATTGTCCATAAAGTTTTAATGAAAAAAAAAAACAGCAATGTACCCATTTAACAACAGAAGAAATTAAGAGAAATTGTAAGATTTCGAGAGCCAAGCTCTTATGTACAGCATATTGCACTAGAAAAAGAACAAACATCCCCCGTCCTCCTCCGTTCCCTCCATCGCATCATGTCCTGCGCTGTTTGAAAACTGTGCAGTCGACACAGAGCAGTCCCAAAGATTACACAGCCAATGCTTGAACAAAAACTGCTACATCTGGACTGGGTCTCACTTCATTAGGACACATGAATGTGAAATCCTTGAGACCACTCTGAACGTAAAGAAAGAAATGTGAAGACAATACAAACTCCCTGCGCACACACCGCAGGGGTCTGAAATAACTTCCACTGTTCAGTTCATGTATTAAAAGAGATATCGTGGTTTTCACTCCATTAAATTACATTCAAACCCTTAAGATACAGATTTTTTCAGGAATGTTGGACATGCATTTTTACTCCATTTACATATATCGAAAAAAGCCCTTGAACTGAGAGTGACACGGCAGACTTGGCAATATCCAAAATGAAAAATTAAAAATGCCACAACATTGAAAAAAGCAATCATAGAAAAGCCCAAACAAAAAAAAGTGTGTTGTTGTAGTTCTTTCGTTGTCTTCTTACAAAAAGATGTGGAAAAATTTCTCCCTAAAAACGTTTTTTTTTTTTTTTATAAAGATAGCAACAATAGCTGTGTCAAATTCATGTCAAATGTATAAAAAACACCAAATCACAGCACTTGACAGTAAAGATGCACTCGTTCTCGGATATTCAAAAAACTGATCGAAGAAATTTGATATTAAAGACACTGAAGGTTGAACGAATAACAAATGTTTCACTTGAGTCAGGGTTGAGACAGTGGCAGGTAACGACAGGCTCAGAGTGGCTGTTCAACCCATCTCACAGAAATAATACTGGGCACCATGGTGGCTCATTCCTTCTTCAAATGTAAACCCACAGCCCTACTAGATTTTAGTTAATAAAGCACAAAAACCCAGACGAGCCAGGCCGATCCAGCATATCACAGATCTTAAAGAGTATCTAGAGGGGAAGTTCAGCACAGGAGTAGAAAGAGAGAGGCGCAAAATACAGTATACAGGTAAAAAATTGTCGTTTTTTTTACAGTGCACATTGATGCAAACAGTCGTTTCTGATATTAAGAAGCGTGGTGAAAACTCGCCGTTCGTGCTGAGAGATGTCAAAGGTTGAGCCTGTGCCTCGTGAAACAGATTGTTTGTTTTTTTTTGTCGCATCAAGGCACAACGAGCACGCCGTACTGTTTGTGCCGACTCTTATTGTATCAGAGCGCGTTGATCTGGCAGAGAGGAGCGAGAGCTGTGGCCGCTGACTTTGGGTAATAAGAATTATGCCAAGTGTTGATGATGATGTGGCAGGTCTGTTACTCACAAGGCACATTTTGTACATTTGATTGTCTGTTGTTCACGTGATTTGTAAAAAGACTCACACCAGTCCGTGTGAGGACGCACGAGGCACATGGCTTTAGTCCAACCTCCCCACACACAGGCATCAAATACACAACTGAATGCGCATCAACAATGAGAAGAAAAGGACTGTACACACTGAGATAGCATCTATACAGTAGCACTGAGCAAATATACACAAAATAAATTAGAATAAATTATCAAAAACAAAATGAAACTTGTTCTAGATAAGGGCAGGGAGTAGTTAAACATGACTTTTTTTGTTTTGTTTTTTTACTGACAGAGGGTGAAGCTTTGGACTGGAGACCAGAGAGTGCGTCACAACTATCTGAATTGGCTCAGCGTTCAGTGTTTGCAGGAAACAAACTTTTGGTTCGGCTACTCGAGTCGTTACAGAAGGAAACTAACAATCTGTAACACACTTCCGCGGTGAGTGAGTACATGTGCTCTGGAAAAAACATAACACATATTTTGCTTGTGCGGCGCATCTTGGCTGCATGGAGTCCTCACATAAAGGCAGATCATTTGCAAAACATCCAATAATCGACATGGTAACTACTCCCTGAAGAAAAAAAAAAACATAAAGGAGGAGAAAAAAAAAACCCATCAGTGTCTTCAAAAAGTTCATATTATGAATCTACAACAAACTGAACTCAAACATCAAATGAGGAATTTTAACATCTTATTTAAAGTCCTTAAAGACTTGTTCCTTGATAAAACCTTACATTGAGAAACAGTGGCTGTGTCGTTGCAAAATGCAGTAGCAGTTGTCACAAAAGGGTGCATAAAACCTCCTCGCTCACCCAGATGTGTCTGTGTGAGTAAAAACTGTACAGAAGCTGTTCTTACTAAGTTCTCAGTGAAGCTGAATGTACCACTGGCAGTTTGGTGAAAGAAAGCACTTGAATGAAACGCCGATACGTACGCGTATCGACACCTGGAGTGAAATAAAATAAAAATGCATCTCTGTAACTTTGACCCAAAACGTTTCTGTAACAAATATATCGGTAAAGAGGTGGATTTCATTGAGAACACAGCCGTATTTTGAGACACGTCCGTCTATGTGTGTCAGTTTGATTGCAAATGCAACAAATCCCTAAGATTTCGCGTCCTTCCACCGGCTTGAATATTGCTCGCCCCTAAAGATGCTGAGAAATGTCATCTCTCCCACAGGCGACCCACACAATGCAGCAAAGGGCAGAAATTTGCGATTGTCAATCCAGCCAGAGAAAGAAGCGCTGAAAATCTTTCGAAAAGGATGACATTTATCCAAAGATTTTCAGCTGTGTGATTGTTTTCCAGTTCCCTGATCCCACAAAGGAGATTTTGTTTGTGCTTATTTGGTTTCAAAATGACTGAAGATTTTGGAAACAGTAAGCACGCACTCCTACGTACACATGATCACAAATTCAGTATCACGATTATGTCAGGTATTGAAGTATCTTCAGTACACCTACATTCAAGTATACATCCTTTAAATCAACAGGATCTGGATCTACACAGTGGGTCTTTAGGCCACTTCTAACAACAAGAGTGGTGCTGGAGATGGAGAGGCTGATGGATGACACAGGTTGATGTGATGTCCCTACAGTGGAAGCTGGTAAAACACGCATCTAAACTGACCGGCGGTACGACACCAGCGTGTAGCACCGCCACAGCATCATGACAACAATTTGAAATAAGCCAGTGTGGAACATTAAAGGATAAGTTCAGGGCTTATTGTTTTTTCTGAGAATAAATTAGAAATGTGCCTCGAGTCCTCAAGGTTTTAAGTCAGTAACTTCAGCACAGAAATGTCCACGTCCACAGTTTGTCGCCAAAAAAAGTGGCCTAATGTTGAAATTAATCTCTCTTTTTATTTTTTTTTACTGATTTCCTCGATGCAAAAAAAGTTGAACTGTGGCAGGAGAGAATAAGGCATTCCCTGGACTGATGGAGGTCCTTCAAGACTTGAAATACCAAATAAAAAGAGCAGTTTACTGTACAAAATAGGTAATCTTACAAATATTTCGAAAATATCTCTTCAAACGCAATGGCTTCTTCTTGGAGAGGCGAAAAAAATCCAAAAAAAAAAAGAAAAATTAAAAAAGAAAAAAAGAAAAAAAAAACTGTAATCAGTCCCCGTCCAGCGGTGACCAGTGTTTTCTTCATCTCGTCTGCGATTCAATTAGAAAACAAAATCCGAACCCGTGTTCCATCTTACAGTGCCATCTCTTTAAAAGTCTGGTCCCTTGTCCCTGTGTGTCGGGGGGGGCGGGACAAGGGCTGAGGCGAGGGCCAGCAGGAAGCCCCTTCATCTCTGCTCTCCTCTCAGGCGGGGGAAGAGAGGCTCCCTCGGAAACAGAAACCCGAACAGGGCCATGGTAAGGCGCATCCAGGCGGGCAGGTTTTGTCTCTGATGCCGCATGAACTGCAGGGAGACAGAAAAACAGCACACATTAGTTCACTTGGTCATTACTGGATTCAGTCAGGGTTTCCTCAAATATATCAGCCTGTAATGGTGAGGGAACAAGAGCCTGGCTGATTTGTGAGCGCTGCGATATTGAGTTTAGAGGAAGAAAATTCACTGAAAAACTATATTCTGTTTGTCATTCTGTTTGGGCTGGAGTTATTTTATTTTACTTTTTTTGGATTGTGCACTGATTTTTTCACTACTTTCCAGAGAGCTACTTTTATCCAACGAAAAAACTTTATTTACAAAGATTTCATTACATTATATTCAATCAATGTATGACATTGCCAGCCACTTCTATGGATCATAATAAATATCATAAAATAAACAGCAAAATAAATATCATTACTGTTCAGTTTTAGTCAATTTAATAATAACAATTATGTTTAAAAAGTGCCATAAATGCACATGTTGGGCCACATTTATACCAATATCAATGCCTTTGGTAGGCCAATATCGGCCAATAATATCTGTCAACCAATATAACTTTAGAGGGAACATTAAATCAAAACTACTATGCTCATGATCTTCATCATTTCACTAATAAAATTACTTCACCGCCTCAGATTTCATCATAACAGGCTTTTGAGGGGAAGCCTTGTGAACTGTGGTAAACCCATGTGAGCTCAAACCATATGACCAAGTAGGCTGGATGTTTCCACAACACTGGCTTGTGTCTAGCAAACATGTCCGTCACACGCACATCCTGCACAATATAAAGTTTCAGGTGAAGTGGCTCCCTGGTTTCTGAGGGACTCCCTCTCCCAGACGGAAGTGAATTGTGATTTTAGCTGTTTGATGAAAAGATGAAAATGACCAGGCTAACAGTTGTAAAACAACCCTGAAGGCGCTGCCACTCAATCATCATAATATCACTCCATCCTGCTCCCTCAGGCTCCAGACAGCCCCCTCTCATTACATGTTGACTTCTAAACAAGCGCCTCAAAGTGCTTTCAGAGAACGCGCTGCCTATTTCATCACGGTCTCTTGTAATAGCGAAGTCAGCTGAATAATTATCAAAACAAAAGGAAAATGAAACTGCTCCCTCCTATGAAGCCGCCCTCTCCCCCGCTCTGTCATTTTCTATCGGGGCTGTGTAGCCCGCACCGTCTACAGACAGATGAAGGGGTTCCTGCTGCAGCCTGCAATCTCCTCTCCTCTCCCCGCTCCTCATCTGTGATCCTGCACAGCTCCCACTGGCTCTCTGAACAGAGGTGCTCCAGATATTGCAGCCTGTTGCATAAGCATTCTTGTTACGATCCCTCTCTCTGCTCTCTCCATCAAGGTCTCTACCAGCCTAGCAATCACAGCTCCGCCACAGGCTATTTGATGCAAAACTAGAAGACTGAATTGAATTGAACCAGCACCGCTAAATGTAACCCTAATTGTCCTTAATTGCTTTAATTCTACACTGCTGAGCTTGTTTAAACAGTACCCTGGTTTGTTCCACATGAGGCTCGTCTTTCTGCTGTCATTTGTGTGGGTGGGTAGTGTGGAGGATGGCGTGTACTTTGTTTGCCCTTTGTAGGTTAAAGCCCCCAAAACGATTATGAAAGCTGACAACATGCCTGTTTGCTCCGTAAAAACAGATTAACTTTTTCCCCTGAAATTTGCCTGATAGTATTAGCATTTGAGGGCTTTAAAAGTAGTCAAAACTAATATGTGAGAGTCAAACCACAATACAGTCTACTTCACATCAACAAAAAACCCACGCATTAGCCCACACCGGCAACTTCTGCTTGGATAGGCAAGCGAAGAAGTCTAACAATAGCAGCAGACACAATACAGCAGGAGCGATTGGATATCATAAAGGATCATTTGTGATTATTCTCCCTTTGGAATATTCCTACAACCGGCGTATCAGATTCTGCAGGATAAAACCAACCCGAGTGCAGACAGCAGACAGAAAAGAAAATTTTCTCTCTTATCTCTCTGTCACAGAGTTACACACGAAAACCAAAACACACACAGAGACGCACACACTGAGGCAGTCAGCGGGACAACTGAGGTATTGTGGGTAGCTGTGAGTCAGACTCTATTTTTAGACTCCATATAAACAGTCGGCCAAGTCTACCCAGACACAGACGTGCTGCTCACTCCTGTTCGTGACAGTCGCATCGATCTCACCTGATCTGTCTCAATCTTTGTCACTTTCTTTCAACTTTTCTCTGTGTTTTTTTGTTTTTGTCTTCCCTTTTTTTCATTTTCTTCCTCTTTATTTACTCTACTTCTTCTTAAACCACACAGTTAAGTGCTTTTCAAAACTTATCAACCACACCTTGTTGTCAACACAGGCCCCCATGGCAAAACAGTCACAGCAGCAGATAAGAAACGCGATACCACTCCCAGTATACTTGTACTTATTAACTTGGTCATGTGACTTCTCTTACTCAGACCTGTAACTGCTTCACAAACACTGATACAAGTAACCCCCTGGACCTGTTATCCAACACTTTGTGATACCAACTCTTGCCAAAAGGAGAAAAAAAAAGTGAGTGCAGATTGCAGACGGAACATGCTGTCTCCTGTAAGATTGTGACACAATCCCTGCCATGTTTCCATGTGAATTTTATTTCCTGATATGCACAATTAGCTCCATATCACGAACTACATGTGTTATGTTTGCTGAACTATTCCCTCGGGAGCTTCGCAAACAGTGAGCCTCGACGCTCAATTACCTTCATCATCTCCTCACAAGTCCCAGATTGTTTCATGCTTCGCGAGGTACGCTCAGTATAAAGAATCGACTTGCAGGTAAAGGACACAAACAGATGGCTGACAAAGGGATACAGGAAATTTGTCAGATGGGGGAGAATGTCATTTAATCTGCTCTTTCTAAACAGATGTTTTTCTCTTATTTCTGATATTCTTTTCTTCTAAGTAGGAAACATGCCGCTTATATTCCGATTTACTGTAATTCTGTATGGACTGTATTTCTATTTATTGACCCAGTACTGGCAGTATAGTCTATAAAGCTCTGCTCAGACTTAAACAAACATAACCTTGACCAAAGGGCCAAACCAGGAGTCAATATTTAGATACTGACAGGGAAAGAGAAGAGTGTTTCCAGTGACACTGACTGAAGACATATCAGTCTTCTAGGTTTACTATCCAGTATGAAATTACTAAATTGTGCCTTATTAGTGATTTTAGATTTTTCCTTCAATGTGGCCAAGAAAGTGGTTGAATCACTGCACAGGCTATTTTTAAACTGTGTGGGTTGTGGCCAAACCAGCTGGCAAAATGTTCTGCCCCTTTCTTCTCAAGAGTGAGACAGAAATTGGCACAAGGTAGCTTTGACTTGTGTCTTTAATCAACTAAAAGCTGACACACATGCAACACAAACGTTGTCTTTTTGACACTGAAAGATATAGTTTCAAGGGGAAGTGTTATTTCACTTCATACTGTCTGTGTGAAGATGTCTGTATTCACTCTCTGTCTGCAAACGGTCTGTTTAAGCGCCTGTCTCTTTAAGCCCCACTCCAGAATAGCCAAGTCTGCTCTGATTGGTCAGGGTTTTACCGCTTTTCCCAGTTTGGTGTCTTTACACCACCATTGCAACTTGAGAATGACTGTTACAGCTCTTTAGCAGCACTTTCCTCCTATTTATTGTATAGTTGTGACATCAAAACTTGAGAGCTTTCTTAAAGGTACAGTTCCTGAATCTGGCCAATGTGCACTTCTCTGTGCATTTAGTGTTTTTATACTTTTAAATTATTTATATTGCACCCAGAACTGCTTTATATTCAATATTTGCAATACTGGACCTCATATTGGAAGTTTTGACTCATTGACTTGTCTCTGGGTTGTACAAGCTGGATGGGCAGGCAAACAAAGCCTTTAGGTGTTATCCATTTCTTCTTTTAGGCAATATTCGTCCACTTGTGTTCATATTGTTTGAACTTTGACACTCATTGGTTAAAAGTGCACACAGGCAGTGCAGGCGGTTTTTCAAATTGTGATTTTTTTTCAGGATCCACTTCACTGCTTGGGAGTGAGGCTTACCAGTTCAACGTGATCCTGGTGGAACTTGTCCCCGATCTCCCGAAGTTTACGACCGATTTGCGCCTCGACGCTCACCCCTGCCTGCTCCTCGGGCCTCTCTGCCATCCTGTCATCATCCTCCTCTCTGCCCTCTTCCTCCTCCTCTTCAATCTGCCTCTCTCCCCGGTCCTCCATGGGCTCAAACTGAGCGGGGAAATGTGAGCGTAATCCAGCGTTTCCTAAAAGGAAAACATCAAGCTTCTTACAACTTGTGTTGCTGTTGGATCTCTGAAATGCCAAAAGGCTGTTGTCAGTGTCAGTGCCAAGATGAGTTTAAGGCTTAAAGACATTACTGATATTAGTTCAGTAAAACCCACTTGTGTTTTCATTTGGATTTTAGGCTAGACAGTGAATAACCTCAGAAAACACTCTGCAGACAGTCTTAAGATAAGCCAAAATATCTTGATTACTATTAATGGCCTCAAACACAGCTGTGTTTAACCAGCTGAATCAAATAACAGTATCTGCTTCACACTGCTGCTATATTGCTTTCAGAAGCACAAACAGGTTTTATCAGATCTTCTTAGAGGAACAAATTACAAGGTAGGCATTCAAAGTACAACTGAAGAGTCCACAAACAAGAAAGAGGGTTGCTTGGTGAAATACTCAGACACATTATTAAATCAGCAGCAGCCTCAGTGAACTCCTCCGTTGTGTCACTGAGTTTACTCATTGTTTCTAGCATGTGCTTCTGTGGTCATGCCACTCGGAGGGAAAACATTTTTTTTTATGTTATCATGTGTGCAGAATGCCCTCCTTTTCTGCCTCACAGAGGAGCTCTAAAGAAACTGAGCGCCCCGGAGTTTGCTTGGCGCAGATCCAACTGCATGACATCCATTACTCGGTAGATTACAACAACAAGGTAATAACAGTCACTGGTGTTTATGTATTGATGACTTTAAACCTGGGACAATATGCACCTCTCACACACTGACACTGAGTCAACAAACAAATAACATTCTACTTTCATTTAATTCAATTTGGGTGATGTCACACTGATTTGATTAGAGATGGGAAAACAATATTGGATTAAACGTGGTGGACATATTAGTGTGGGTATGTGCCTTTATGTTTGTATGAACATAGTGTTTTCTGTTTTTTCTCCAAGAAATGCTCATACCTAAAAAGAAACTGGCTGGAATGTTGTCATCATTTGATTTAGGTTAATAGCATATCATTTTTAATAAGGAAAAATGCTATTATAAGTAAACAAACTATTATCTTAAGTTCTCAGCATGCATTAAATAGGAAAAGGGGATCTCCAAGCCACATGGGGAATGAATTTATAAGCTTGCCTGTTTTTGCAGGAATATTTCAAAATGGAATTCAGTTCATGTAATAACCTAACAACAAAGAAAGCAGCACTCCCGCTCTCATCCTATCTGACACTCCTCAAATCCGATTGACAGTTTTAATCACTTGGGTCTTTGAGGACAGATTGCAATGACTAACCTGCCAGATGAAAGGAGTGACTAACAGTGAGGCTGCATTAGATGTACAACACTTTCTAAAACCAGAAGCCCACATCACATTCGGCAGGCTCTCATGATCCCGCCCCCTCCTTACCGTGAAAGGGTATGCGAGGCTGCTGCTGCAAGCTGCAGGGCAGCCTGTCGATGCTGTTGTTGTTGTGGCTCTGCGACGTGGGTACGGCAGCAGTGACGGCAGCGAGGGCCTGTCCGGCCGCGATCTGTGTGGCGCGGTCTTCGTATTTGACGTCCCTAAAGGGCGTTCCCCAGAGCTGCGAGATGGGCCGTGACATGTCCTCCTCCTCATCATCCATCCGACGCCTCAGCGGTAAACCCCCTGGAGAGAAGAGGGGGGACAAGAGATGGAAAGTTTAGAATAGGAGGACAAGTGTGTTAGAGTGTATTTTTGGGACTGACTCATATCTATGTGTTCATGATCTTTAGCTCACAGGTAATTTGGGTGTCATTTGTTTCAAGACCAAACAAGAAGTGCGAGATATCATCCTGTTATCAGTGGAAACTTTGCCCTGTAGCACATAGAAAATGATCCCACTGTTTTCATTGAATTGAAATAAATCATTCATCATTATAATGCCCAGTAAGAGGCTAATATTGTGTGAGGTAACACTGAAAACAAACAAGCGAAGATGGTGAGTCTCACAGAGGCACAGATGGTTCTGCCAATGTAAACATACAACATGAAGCTAGAGCGATCATCTCCTATAATATAGTGATGAGTAGCAACAGGCGCCAAATGTATGGAAACACCCTGTGTAGGTCGAGCCAGTGGGCAGCTAAAAATGCTGCGCCAAATCTGCCGCCCTCCTGCAGCAGATTTAGCCAAGCTGTTCCTGCCAAACTGTAACTGAGTGCCAAAAGATTCATTGGAGAGACCCCCCCCATCCCTTCAGATGTACCTTAATCTGGAACAGTGTGCCAGAAAGCAGAGTCACAGATTATAGCCTCCACCTGCACAATTCTACAGCTCAACATTAATACCTATACTCATTTCTCTCTCTCTCTCTCTTCACCACACAATCACTGGATAGCTGCCTGTCTACACTATAAACGCACACACACACACACAGCAGCGGGTGGTGTGTGAGTGAAACCTCAGTGAAACCAAAGTCCTGGCTAGACTGTCATGTGCTGCGTGCAGCAGTCGTTTCATGAGGGAGATAACGAGTTTCACTCCATCCTAAACGGTGTCTGCTGAACACACAAACACACACACACTCTTCCTCCTTGGCCACATGCCACAATCTGAACTAGTGTTTCATCTTTTTGTCAAGGGTGCTTGTCTTTTTTCTTTTGTTGTGTGAGTGGAGACAAATGGGCTGGGTTGACGGGCAAATATAAAAGTCGAAACTGGATATACTGGAATTGTGTTTACTGAGCAAGGAGGCCCCAGTCGTGTATCTCTTTGTGAAGGTGTCCATGTGCATGATGTCATATCAAATGGTGTCAAAAGAGGGAACTGTGTTTTGAACAACTTTGGAAAACCACTGTCTGATTCTCTAGGTCCCACTATCCTAATGTAAGATGTAAGTCTCTGAGTCAGGACTGTCAGTTGTTTTGGTAAGCAAATAATATAGAAGTGACCCACAAACCTTCAAGCCTCCACTTCCCCCACGGCATTTAATTGTGAAATCAGTCCATTTTGTCTAATTAGTTGCGCAATACAGGAATTTAAAACAGCACTAATCTGCATTAACTTCTCCTCCAGGCAAGTTAAGCATTGAATTAATTAACGCTATGCAAGCTTGAATGGGTTCTTTGCAACTGTACCACAAGTTTCACTGAAATCAATTGTGCACTTGTGTTGCGTGTCAATGGCAATGCGAGCCCTGTCTTGCATTTCTACTGGCAGTCAACAGAGGACTGGCAAGATTACCATAGTGTCAGACACATAAAAAACAAACATAGACAGGGAGACACACAGAAAGACATCACACACATACACACACTGCCTGGGGCAGCAGGGAGGCCTGGCAGCCACCACAGTGCTGGTCAGAGGCTCAAAGCTGCAGCAGAAAGTGGCTCCCTCTGCTGCACCATCTGTGCACCGGGCTCTCCTCCATGCATCACTCAGGGTGGGGGTGCACTCAAGGTGAGCTCAGTTGTTATATATCCCGCTGTATTCATGTAAGTAGGAGTACATGTCCTGTTGATATCACTGTGCTGAAAGTGGCATGCGCCAATAATGTCATGAGCACTATTTTACACTAAATTACACTAGTCTGTAAAATAAATAATAATGAATAAAATCCAGCTTTTGTATCTGTACTCTGAATAATATTTTTGTTGACAATATAACTTCCCAGTGAGAATCAAAACATTCTAGATAGTTAATAAGTAAGTAAGTTATAAGTTAATGATGTGCAATTTTCATATTTCATATCGTCCAAAGTGGGCTCCGGGTTTTGCAGATATCCATCCACCTAAACAGCCACATGCTCGGGGCAGCTCATCGCGGATACACGCAGAGTCCGACCGCTCATCGCTGCAGACATAACCTCCAGAAACTAGCAGCCGCAACATCTCGTGAGAAACCTGTCGAAACAGGATGCTGACACATGCTGCCAACCACAGCCGAAAATGTGGATTTAAACTTTTATTTCCCACTTCACTTATAAAAACAGGTTAAAGTTTAGCCCGGGTCTTGGCTAATTACTGACAACTAACAAGTAGGCTATCAATAACAAGTGTTATGACAATGTTATTTGCATGGCCCCCATTATCCTCCGTTGACACTTTCTCTTCCACTTCGCCTGACGAGTCTTCCTCAAAACAAACAGCTCTAATAACAGCCGATAAGCTCGCTCACTCACTCAGAGCAGAGAGCAGTCACTAAAACGTGAAATAAAACTACCACGTGCCATATTATATTAGCTAAAAAAACTGCAGGCTAATAATGGTAAATGGTAAAAACTACACACCAACGGTTATGTCTCACAGACCGGGCAGCATC
>JAOWBC010000383.1:7280880-7295539 GCA_028566105.1 Hypoplectrus providencianus | reverse complement strand
AAAAAAACTGCAGGCTAATAATGGTAAATGGTAAAAACTACACACCAACGGTTATGTCTCACAGACCGGGCAGCATCAGCCGGGACGCTGAGGTGATGGATACAACCGGTTACGCCGTTATTTATTCACTTCGTCCGTTGCAAACAAGCTAAAAAAGCCACGCCGGTGTGATTAACAGGGCAGAAAGACATTAAAATACTGTCTGCCATATGCCAACACTCCGGTAAGTCCGCTCACCCCCGTCTCTGCCCGGGCATGCCCAAGCTGCCCGCACATTTGTTGACAATCTCCCACAAACAGAGAAGCACGCGATGGTGCTAAATGACGATTTCTCCCTTTAATATTTGACTATTTAATAAACGACCGTTACACTCACCGCCAGCAAACGCGCTTTCCGTTGTGATCGGTGGTATCTTGACAACTTGCCGTTACCTTGTTTCCCGCGGACTGTGTTGATGCGACTTGTATCCCTCTTTGCATTACAGCCACTCATACATGTTTGCTGACTAGAGCGGGGTTGTTTTTTGTTCCCTGTGTAGAAAGCGGTCCGCCCCGGTGACTGGGAACCGCCCCTTCGTCATAATGTGAAAGGCACAGAGTCAGCTACAGTGTTATGCAAATACATCCCACTGAAATGATATTAAATGCACTTATAGCTTTGAAAACGCATTTATATTTGTATTTTGGCAAATGGTCACCTGTCGAGGAAATATTCGGTTAATTTGCTGAAGTGAAGTGAGCAGGCGAATAATACCACCCTGTAAAATACTCACTGCATTGTTATTGCCAAAGCAGTGCAGAAATATGACTCCTGTGAGTCCCATATAATTTGTTTTTCTTATCATGTGTAAGACGCATTTCACTGTAAATGTTTTGTATACATAACAATTGAATGCACAAGTAAGAGTAAAACCCCAGATATTTACAGTAGCCAATATTTACTCTCAACCCCACCGTTGCAAAAGGGTTTGTGTCATATTTTGCCAAACCGATGCATCGTCTCTATTTCGGTGATTATATATTATTAATTGCAGCTTTTTATAATAAAAATGATTGAAACCAGCCTCAGATTGTTCCTGCCTAAATGTTGAGCTCATGCTGTATTGTTGTTGAAAAGTGGGGAAAAAAAAATATTGTGCCTGGCGCTTTAAGAGAACAGTCCTCCTCGCGTCCATAAGCTGACACGTGGTCGACCAATCAGATGGTTTGTTTTGGTCCCGCCTTCTGCTTCGTGTATCTTGACACGTGGAGGGGAAAAAACACAAACCCAGATAAGACATGTGACTGATTTCAGCGCTCTGCTCAGCTGATTGGGAGCTGCTGCAAGATAGAGTGATTGTACCCACCCAATTACTGGGGTCGGTGTGAGGCTGAGATGTTGTTCTGTCAAGGCAACACCTAGATTCACAAATGTCATTATCAGCCGCACATGAATGTTAAGTGGAACTACTTATATTTATTCAGTTACTGTATTTAGGTGTAATTTTGAGGTTACTTATGCTACTTTATACATAGACATTTAAGACACAAATGCACCTTAACGTCATTACTTTGATCTTAAAGCGATAGCTACTAGTACATTTCCTGGAATATGATTATACATCAAATAATAAATATATGTAACTGCAAAATAATCTACACTTTGATATTAAATTAAAAACTGTATAACTATTGTATTACCTGGATATAAAATGTACTGTCTGCATAATACATTTGAATGCATATTGCTTCATTATAAATATTCTGCAGATAGTTTAACTCAATTGTTAAACTTTTTTTTTTACTCAATTTAAAAATCTGAATACCTAATATACCACTGTACATAACAAAATATCATAGACCATGACATGTCTTAAACCTACATAACATAGCATTACATAGCAGAGCATAACATAACACAACATAACAAAGCACAATATGGTAGGAGTCAAATGTACTTAAATGTATGCTGGTTTGACAACAATGTATTGATATAAGCATTGAGCCAATTTCAGTTCAGCCCCTGAGGGCATCCATTGTTAAACATGGTGTGTGATAGATGCGCAGTGACAGTGGAATAAACAGCAGCCGTAGCTGGTGACCCTCACTGCAGGGTGGGGGCACGCCCACATCCCGTGGCATCACTCAAAAGAGGAAGGAAGAAAAGTACAGTGAAATCAAGCCTTATCTGCAAAAAGGGTTACTGAGTGCAAACCAAGTGAGACTATTTGATCCATCGTGTGAGTCAGATTTTTCCCAGGAGACAATTTCTGGATGAAAGCAGATGCTGTTGCTTTTGCGTGGCGCTTTGGTCAGCTTGCAGGATGTTATGTTTTCACACTGTCCCACTTTGCTATTGTACAGCTGGTAACGTGTGAAGTGTGATTTTCTCAACTTTTGCCAACATTCCCATGCACAGTTTACAGGCAGACCAGCAAACAACCCCTGCTCTGCCTTGTTTAAGCTGCCGCTTGACGGCTCCCAACCCCCCATCCACACCAACCCCCTCCAACTCCAATCCTGCAGTGTGAGGGACCCCACCCAAAATTCGGAAGGGGAGATCAGATGGTGGTTATTTCTGTTAAACATTTGAGCATAGCATGCATAGGCATGAACAAAAATAACACATTTTTAAGAAGTGTTAAATCCCATTAGCATGCATTGAAAACATTGAGTCAAAATGAAAAAGTAGACCATCTGACTCGTTGCTTCCATGCATATTGCTATGCATTTTTGACCCAGTGGTAATGGCATTCAAACTGCCATTGTGCTCACATTTTTATGTCTGGAAAATGTCAGTGAGGTGTCCTTAGAAAATATGTAGCACGAATTTCAGAGGAACCCATTGACTGCAAATTGTACTATTTTTTCTGTTTATATGTCTCTGATTTGAAGGACACAGTCGTGTTATGTGGATAATTACTAACAAATACTTCATTATTAAAGCACATGTCAAAGAATAAAAAGCGGAATCTGAAGCTGAATGGAAAAAAAACCTACTGAAATTAAAAGTTTAAAACATCAGTTTTGCAACAGTTTGATGTGGTATTCAGGCATACTTTTCAAAGCTGAAAGATTTCAAAAATTAATTAGTCCACAGTGTGCTACAGCTCAGGAAAAAAATCCAATCGCCCATAAGCATTTCATCGCTTTTCAGTCCCCGCGTTCCCTTTATCAATAACTAATTAATGTTCCCAAACAATAGCTCCAAGAATAGTGCGTTTCAATCACAGTCAGTTATCCCACTGTCACTGGGCTCTGGGGTATACAGTAGTTTTTCATCAGTTAAACTGCAGTTTGGTGAAGTCTTGTTGTCTCTTTGAACACAGAGCTGTTAACCACATTTGTGTTGCAAATCACATTTTTTCTTCTCTGTTTTGGCAGAGAACATAACATGATGCGCTGTCAATGCAAGCGATCCAGAAACACAAACGTCATGCATTGTGCAATCTCATCCACTGTTTTAAGTCATTTGCATTCTTTTACTTTCAAGCGTGCTGCTTCAACCCCTTTGAAGAGCGAAAACAGCCTTTGTGTTGGCGCTGAACTCAGAACTTGTCATCTAAACTGAAACTTCCAGTACCTCTAATGTGTCAAGTGCAGTGGCAGACAATGTGTCCCAGCCCATTTTTATTCTGGCAATTTTCCCCAGCGAGGCAGTCAAAAATTATCCTCAGTGAGTTATTTCTGACTACGTGCTGCCAGCAGAGGTGATAAGGCGCTGGATGTTGAAATTTTTCAAAGTTCACTGCATAATGATACAATTTGTTTTGTGGCTGTTTCCCTAATGGTGCCTGACGTCCAGACGCTTTGTCTTCAATCTTCAATCCGTTCCGCACCCAAACAACTCCATCAGTGTTTGTGCTTGTCCTCAATGCACTTTTCACATCGCAATTTTACCGTTTCAATCCCCTAGCCATTTAATTATCTACCTAAATCCCTGTTTTTGGAGGCTGTTTTTCACAAAAATTGATTGTGAAATTATGTGACAGAGATGCCAAGTTTTCACAGGTTATTGGAAACCTCTGTCCGCCTCCACCCCCCTCCTCCTCCTGTCTATTCTGTCAACACCTCTTGATTTTAACCACAGGTACAGCAGGGGCTCAGCCAATGAACGTTGCTCCAACAGAGTTCATCCAGAGGTAACACATTTGAAGCCCAGAACCACCCGAGGGAAACCCTTCCTTACCATTATGCGTATTTTGACACCACTTTAATGTCATGCGGTAAATGTAATCCAAGAAGTAATACTGGGCATGTTTTGGATAGAGGCACAGTATGGAAATAAATTTGTTGCACTGTGTCTTTCAGTTTGTCTTCACATGTTTCCAGCTGTGATGGCAAGTCGAAGTAAATGAACGCATAATGATTACTGAGCAGCAGCAGCAGCAGCTCGGGTGGTAAACAAACCATTTGTCAGGCAGACTGGCAGCCTGATGACACCTGTGCAACATCCAAAACACTTCCTAGCTCCAATTTGCAGGTGTCCTTGACTGGTGTATAGCCATAGATGATTGTTTTGACATTGTTTCAGTTTTTCATAGCTAGGTTTTTCCTTTCATCACTTGACATCCAGTGTGATTGTGCTCACAATTTAATAGCTAGATCATATACCAACAAAAAAAAACTTGTCCAAAGCTTTTATTTGGGAGTTATGAGTCAAAGACAGCCACACTTGTTTGGTGTTGAAGACAATTTAGCACTCATCCAACAGGCTGCAACACAGTCCAAACTGATTGACTCACTAGTCCTAGAAGTCTTATGAAGTGGATGACTAAGATCTTCATAGACATCAATTCTTCTCATCAAAAGTGCTCTTAAAAGTCTCTAGCTTTGTCTTGCAGTTAAATAAAATTGTGACTGTAAGTCTTAGACAGCTTTTTGAATTATCAGTACTTATGAACAAACTACAAGACTCCAAAACTGTTCACGAAACACTATGTGCAATGAACCCTGTGTATATATTCAAATCTTAAGTTAGCTAATACCAGCATATCCCAAGCTAACAAGCTAGCTTGTGCATAGCTCCATCAAACTGAGTTTCCCGAGTGTCAGATAACAATGTCGGCTAGATTTGCTTCCTACTTATGTCTTTGGTTAAGTTGAAGAAATTTGTTAAAAGACAAATAAGTTGATATATTTTGAAGATTACACAATGAATTTCAGATAGAAAAGATCAAGGCTAACATTTCCTTTTCTTATACTATCTCTGTAAGGCTACATGACAGTCTCACACAGCAATGGGCAAGTAAAGAATATACGATTTTGCCTCATGCCCAGAACCAACAGATGTTGTACAACGCTAAGCCAACCAGTGTTGCCATGCTTTTTTTGTAAGCATGTCCGACCAAACAACAGTAGCAAGGGGGGGTGGGCTTGGGATCCCTCATTCACCTTGTTGAGTGCATTATTATGAATACTGACCAGAATTACGGCCAAAATAATGAAAATAAGAAACTATTTGGAGAAAAACAACCTAAAAATCCACAAACAGGAAGACACACAAATTCACATTAATTTATATTTTGAATGGGAGAATTTGCCCTCAAAATCTTCACTGGAGTTTGTGACTCTGAGATTTAAGTAATTATGTCAGTTTGAGGTCACTCAACCGTTCCTTGTTGTTTTTGAAAGTAGAATGAAGTGGATGCACAGCGGTCTTCTGTCCACTCACTTGCTGCTCTCACGTTTAATTCTTGTAACTCAGTGTGCACTGAAGTGGCAATAATGGGATTTTAGGAAGTCCATGTTAGATGTGATGAGCTGCCTCCCCCTGTTAACAGAGAGTTCAAGGGGGGTGAGGGAGATAACATGCTGGCTAAAGATATGTCTTTAGGTTGGAGGAAACAGTGCTATTCTGCAAAACACGGGCACTTAATCTTGTTACCTTGCAAGCTTGACATGTCTTGAGCTCTGACTGAGCTCAAAAGTTCAGGTGGCACTGTAAAAGATGTACCTCAGCATGTGCTTCTGCAGTCCTTCATCTCTGCTTATATACAGTTCCTCTTCAGAGATGTCACACAATTTTCTGAATACTTCATTGGCTGCTAAAGTGTTGGTAGGTAGGTGCTGTGCAATGGATTAAAAAAAGAAAGCAACGATAAATCATCGAAGGAAGGAGACATGGATGGAAATAGAGTTGGAGTTGCTCTTGTTTCTACGGTAACTGTCGATGGGGAGGTACCAGGGATGAAAGTGGAGGGAAAACAAACCTCCCCGCTCCGATGGCAACAGCACAGCAATTGGTTCTCGTTTCCTGCGAGGACAGGAAGAAAAAAAAAAACATAACAAGGTCCCCTAGTAGCCCAGGAGACACAGTTCGATGTTGCATCAGAAAGCAAGAGGCAGGGCAAAATGAACGCGCGCCTGCAAACATGCACACTCAACTTGCACTTCCACATACACACACCCGCTCCGCTCTCACACACGCACACACAATCACATGCTCCACTTCACCCTGCAGCCGCCCCTCCCGCTCCTGCTCCCTCACTCTCCCGCCAAAACATCTACAGCACGTGAAACCTGCCTAGAAACCGAGGGGAAACTTCCGCCTTGCTCTGATTGGCTGAGCTCCCTAGCAACCGCGTATGCCCAACCAGCCAGTCAGGCGCGCTGTGAGAGGCACACTGACCCAATGAAACAGATTATTCAGAGGCGCGGGCAGGCGCTGTGACCTGGTAACAGTCAGGAGAAGAAGTCAGGGAGACGCTGGAGGGAGAGAAGGAAGGCTTTCTGTGATTGGCTCACAGATTTCCTCTTTGTTCTGATTGGCTTGATGCTCTCCTCTTTGCAGTCATTCATACATTTCTCTGCCTGCCTCAGCACTAGCTCCTCTATTTCCTCCACCCTCAGCCAGGTCGTTCAACTTCCACAGTGGCCACCCTGCCCTCAAGGAAATCCACTGCCCAAGGTCAAGGCAAAGACTGTGCTGCTGAAAAGGGATTGGTTTAGACAGGCAGGAGCAGAACAAGATCCTAGTAACAAGTCTACCTCATCATGTCTGTGCGGGATTAAAGCGTGTGATCAACAACTTGTTAAACAACACAAGTGCTCTTCTTGTTGTTGCCGCCGCTGATGAGCTTGTTATTGTGTTGCTTGTAATGGACACGGGCCAGTGAAAGGCGTAATTAGCTTTTCACTTAATAATGCAGCGTTTGACAGGGCTGTTCTACGGGCAGGTTGGAAGACACAAATTAGCAAATGGTTAGTTTGTTTTGGAAAACTTGGCTTTTGAAGGCAGCCCGGGCGCGGTTTGCAGAGTCTTTTTAAACATTCCAAACTGCTTGCTCCAGTAGTGTGGGGAATTAATGTCAATACCCTGCAGGATCAGGAGTTCACATTGAATAGTTAATGAGTTGGGGGAGAGAAGGACTCAAATAATTCTGCGAATCGAGCATGCCATGCATACTGCCTAATTTAACATAACTGCAGGCAAAAACTCACTCAGGCAGGAACATTATACTGCTATGATTAGTAAAAACAACATTACCATCCAACACAGAGATTGCTCATAGCTCCCTAACAAATTAGTTTACTCGGGTCTGATGATAAACTGAATCTATATTAGAGAATTTGTTTTTTGCTTTCAACAATAAATGTTGCACTGTGTTATTTATTCTGCTCTGAATGTTTCATTTTAAATTGTGATTTGGAGCTAATAAGTGTTTCAAGCTATTTGCCAATGGTACAATAGCTTGTACTGTATCCAGCTCACCAGAAAGCTAGGTTTTTATCATGACATGAAGGATCGCTCACTTCAGGTGATGCATAACATATTCATGAGTCAAACAAAACTGCTGTCAAAAATCTTTCTCCACTTAGAGGTGATGTGATGGTTTTATTTCGCTCACCTTTTTGGGATATCTTGCTAAAACCACAGTTTAGCACAAAAGCCCTGCAATGAAGCCTGCCTTGAGACTGGAGGGAAATATCAGAAAGAACAGGAGTTCCTGGTGAGATCAGAGATCAGTCAGAGGCTGAGCTGCACACAAACACACACCCTCCCACAGACACTGGTTGGATGTTGTTAGCTAGCTTACAGTCTACAGTCTGTACGGTTGATCCATTGTTACTTGGGGCTCATAAACAGAAGTAGTCCAGTGGCCATTTGAACCATAAACGACACAAACATATGCTAAACCAACCAGAAGCCTCAGCTGCTGAAACTAAGTAAGTAGTGTCCAAAAACTTCAATTCTTCAAATGGACACTTGAGCCTGGTTCCAAATCAAGTAAATCCCCATAGACCCCCATGTTAAAATGCCCAACTTAACAGCAGAAATAAGCATGTTCACAATCTGGTAAAAAGACAATGATTGGTCTCAGCAGATTATTTTGTCTTTCACATCACTTTGAGACTGACATGTTTCTATATAACTCAGCTATATTATATCAAGGCATAGAATAATACAAATTAAGTGTGTGGCCACTTTGAGTCACAGGGGGGTTTAACAGTCTCCTGATACACACAGGACTCCTTCTCTTTATTGTTAGCACTGACCTTTTGCAATTAATGTGCATGACTGTGGGTGTGCATATGAGCCAATCAGCACACATACTCCTTTATATATGATGGAATCTGACTTTGTTCCCCAAATGAATTGGTATTAGTCTCCTGGGTCCTTGGTAGCCTGAGGAATCATGAGATAAAGATCACACTGCATTAAGCAGTCTTCACAGGAGGATTTCTCACAGGGAAATGCAGTTTTGTGAAATCTTAGATGAGAGTTTCCACCATATTCTTATTGTCAAGATGAATATCAGCTCATGGGAGGTAAGCACAGTCTACATGGTGTGTATACTTGAGATTAAAGGAAGCCTAGCAAGTGCCATATCATAAAACAAATCCAACATCAGAAGGTTTGATCTTCAAAGTTAAAATGTGAACTGTCAGCACCCCAAGAAATTTTGCAGACCTTGCTGTAACAGGGTCAGCTCTAGAGTCTTTTATTTTTTTGCCCAGCCCTTTATCTTACTTGTTAAAGGTCGGCGATCTTATTTTCTCTCTGCCAATGCCTCATTAATGTCAGGAAGGATGGCTTCCAGACAAACAACCCTTGAGGGTCTTTCCAAATGGCCTGGAGCCTCCAATGACTCACCTAATTTAAAGTTACGTTTTAGGGGACCGTAAATCCCCCCATCCTTTGATGGCTCTGTCTTTCACCAGTCTGGGCACTTCTCAGAAGCCAATATGTGTCATGATTTTAGGGATTTTATGTTTAGCATTACGTCATCCCTCCAAGCTATAGGGATTTACATATCGTTGGGTTTCTGGGGGGGATCAGCCGTATGCTGTGCTCATCCGTGAAATGACCTATTCAACTTTTTTTGCTTTTTGTTTGGCCTGTAGAGGATCGCCTCTGCTGCCTGTGTGAAGCTAATTGGATATAGCAGAGCACCAAGCCAGGCTTCACAGCCAGGAGGAATAATTCCAGGAAATAAAGCATGGAGGTATTGTCTCCATGAAAACAGTGTGCGCTCAGCATTTTAAGCATATCACCATCACCGGAAAGGACTGGCAGAGAAAATGAAAGATGTTGGACAGGTTTGTGAATAGACAGCAAAATCCTCTCACGTCCTCTGAACACAGACACACACTTCCTCTTAGTTTGGATTCCACAGGATGTAGCATTATCATGCAAATAATTACTTTAGCTAGAAACGCCAAGGAAAGGGATTAACATATGCAATATCCATTCATATTAAAAGAAGTCTATAATGTTTGGCTATAAATTGGCCAGTATTGCTTAGCCCTGTCCCTATCAACTTGACAGACTAGCTGCATGGATGTTATTATGGTATAATTAAAAACTGAATGTACTCCTTGTGGAAAGAGAATTTTAAATGATACAATGCTCGGAACTTAGTCGCTTTAATTGCTTCTCATTTATATTCAGCTCTGACCTACATAGAAACTTTTCCAAAAAATCATTCATCAACCAAATCAATTAGCCCATCTTGGATTAGCAGACATAAAAGACCAACCAGAATTCCACAACATCACCTCTCTGACATGGTTTAAAGATACAGCAACCAAAATCAATTGAGCAGCTGCTCCTTTTCTTTGAAATCTCTCACTTGTGCAGCTTCCTGGGCAGCCCCGGTGTATCTCAGGGGGGTCAGCAGCTCTGAAGGATCTCCACTGTGCTGCTGGAGATTGCCTGGAGGTGTGACAGCCGCCCTCTGATCTGCCGGCGCCTCTGAAGATCTGAGGACAGACTTTGCCCATTTCGTCAGTCGCAAGCGCTCCTCACATTAAAGCGGTGGCACTTGAGCGAGCCAAGCAGGCACACAGCGTGAGCCCTATTTTCCACCGTCTTCCTGAAAATAAAGAGCATGGCGAATATCTCAGAGAAGAAGACAGATACTAATACTGTAACCAAGTCAGTCCCGGGCATGTTTTGAATAATTTTAAGCTTGTCTTAATTAGACAGCCATTAGCCAGTATCTCAGTCTGTGCACAGTAGAGTGGTGGTGCAAAGCATTTTAACTAACACCCACCATGCTTCACACCTCAAACGTTAGAAAATGCCGAATGCAATTTTGTACCCCTCAGCAGCGGCTTTGCTGAAATTTGTGTTAAGAAATTATCCAGTTACCACTGAGGAATTTTATGCTTCAGAATTCTATTTTCTGGTCAATTTGAGAGAGGAGGAGGCTGCATGACCGAGCTGCAAATTAATTTTACTGTCTTTACTGTCTCTGGCGTCCTTCCTCTTTTCCCAGGGGCTTTGCTTTTTGGGTGACTGAGCCTTACACAGCTTTCTGTCACTGCTGCACACAGCACATGGACAGCAGATGTTGGCTGTCTGTGTGTCAGGGTGGTATCGGTGCCCCTGTTCCATTTCAACAGATGTGGCTTCATTTCAGGCAGAGACTTTGACAAACACACCTGTGGCCTGGACCACCTGCTTTTGACGACCAGCACATTCCTGCAGCTCAGTGGAATTAATGGGTTGCTCTGAATTCAGTGTGAGTGGATGTTGTACTGACAAAGACTTCACTGATACATTCAGGGGACAGTTCAGACTTAAACTGATATGTTCAGCTGTTGCCACTCTTTATGCAGTACATCAGCCCTGTTTACATTGAAGGCCAAGCACATTGTGACATTCTAAAATGCAAATGAGGGTCTTTTCCATCAAGTGGTCAAGAGCAAGTAAACAAAGCTGCATGAGCGTACATTACGGTCTGTGTAATGTATTGCTGTAGATGAATTCCTCAGCAAACAGTAGAAGAAGTAGAGATTGCAAGAGAAAAATAAAAATGACCAAAAAAGAGGTTGCTGATAGGACAACACTGGTCACCTACAAGAGAAAATGGAGAGGTCTTGAAATACTGGATTCAGTAAGGAAAATTATAATTTTTGTTTTATGTCATGTTATCTTGACCAAAAGAGCTGAGATAGCTGATCATTACTGGCAGTTAAATGTTTGCTATGTCATTATATCAGTGTTTTCTATCTCCTACCAAATTTTGTTGACTACTGACTACTATAGATAACTACCTCATACAACTCCACTGAGAAAAAGAAATGACTGTCCCTTTTCCAATATTAAATCTACTCATATCAGAATAAAAAAAGAAAATAAGATCATTGAAATCTATTATTTAATTTTTGCTTTTGACACATTTAGGCAAAACAAGATATTAAAAACTTGATACATACATCTTGGTTTAGAGTGTTAGCAGGCAATATTTAATTGTCAGTTTTTAACACAAAGTAGAGCTAAGGCTGATATGTCTTTGGTTTCGTAAGTAGGTAGTCAAAAGCTGTCTTGAAAAGGGGCAGATGGACTCAGGAAATTTAAAAAAGAAAACATTTGTTTCACAGTTCATGCTGACGAGTCAAACGTGCAGAAACAAAGGCTGTGATGCAACAAAAACTGAACCGTAAAACCGGGACTTAAATACAAGCTGGTGTAACGAGGGGGTGACGTGCAGGTGGGGGAAAGGACAGAGAAGGTCAGGTGGGGGGAGCGAAGTGATTAGGCAGCACAACAGGCTGCGAGCTGATTGGCAGAGCAAAACTCAGGGAGGCAGCGGACTAATTGGGCTGATTCAGAGCAGGTGTGTTGATGGGCAGAGGATGAAACGGCTGCACAGGAACACAGGAGGAACAAAACTAATCCTCTAAATATCACGACAACAAACAGTAAACTGTCTGAGAGTAAACATGAACGACAGAAACTGAAGCTACATGATATACTTAAAATAAATATATTTAAGTACCGTAGTTTTTACAGATAACCAAGTTCAGTGTTAATTAAAAATAACAATAATCTGAGGGCCTCAAGCCATTGAGCAGGATCTAACAAAAACCAACGTGCAAGAGATATTTAAACAAATGTTCATGTGAAATTACAGTAATAAAAGGAGGTAAATATTTATTTATTTTTCTTAAAAAACAAAGAGCATATTCCAATGAGTCCAATACCAATGCTTAGTCAGTATCCTCCAGGCTCAGATACAGCACACGAGAAACATTCGTGAGGAGACCGTGCAGTCCACCATTGTTGTAGATATACTTACTGAGAGAGCGGACCTGTATATCGTGACATAGTAAAAAGTAAAGTAAACAGGTTCTGAGATGTTCCCGTTGGTTGAAGAAGGGTATATGAAGGTAACAAGCAGAAACTGACAGGCCATCCCTGACATGTCCAAAAAGGAAGCTAGAGGCGAGCTTAAGCACAAGTGACCAAGCATGGGTATTTGACAAACTGGAAGTGAGAATGAGCTGGATTTTAAGATCAGGTATGTATGCAGTATCAGACACAAAATGCCATTTGATTTCATTTGAAGGGCTCACCAAAGTCATTACAACTCATCCCGAGGGGAGAATGTCTGACCATACATCAGAATGTTGTTAAGACGTGTCAGTCTGGACTAAAGTGGCCCACACTGCAAGTTACACCACCTCAGGCCGTGCTGTATCTGAGATCAGATGGATACATGTTAATAAAATCTAAAGATGAGTGCAGTCAAGTCAAAAGAGGACACCACATGTGTTCAGAGCATAAAATATGATGATTTCATGAGATATGTTCAGGACCTGTCTTCGGGTTTTCAAGAAATGGCATCAATTATTTATGAAGATGTTTCCATGGCAGATATGTTTTAATTGTAAGAGATCTCTCCTCGGCCTGGTTAATAATAGAATATACCAGGTAGGCAGCTAACTAGCTGTAATGGCTGGAGACATTGTCTGTGCCCAGAGCATTTTTGTGCGGATCAAACGATCATCATCCGGGAGCGCTCACACACTCAGACAGCATGGTGACAGCTATGCCTTAACTCCAGGAGTTCGGCAAGGCGAATATGTCTCTGCCTACTTGAGAGAGGATGAGTGGATTCTGGCATAGTGGATACGAGCTGCAGCTGGCTGGTCCTCCATAGCCAGCAGTCACAGTCAGTCTCCTCATCTTCCCTCAGTCACCGTCCCAGGGGAAGCAGGAATTGACGTGCCATTAAAGAGGCTTTGAAGAGAGGCAACTGTCAGCATGACTGCCTCCGCTTTTTAGCAGTGAAGGAATGGAAGAACAGATCTGGGTGCATTGAGGACACAGCGAACATCTTTGGAGATATATATCTTACTGTGTGCTAAAACGAACCAGAGATTGGTAGAGCTGTCTCTGAAGCAAAAACTGTGATGGAGAATTTAAAGTTTTTTTCCGCAGACAAAAGATAACAAGAACAATATGAGTCACGGGGGAAAAAATAAGTACCTATGATTGTCTCACAGACATTTTCCATTGAATACAGACATACAGCTTTAAATAAACTGGGCAATTAAAAGGAATGATAGGAGCATCAACAAATCCATCATAATGTCATTAAAACAATATTAAAGTATCATGATATTTAAGCTTTTTAATCCAATACATAAGTTTGTCCATGACCTTAGTGACATCCCAAAGACCTCGCTATCTCAAACACACACTGCAGGGACACAGAGCGTAACCAAAACCCACAATGATGTCATGTGTTCAGGAGCCGACAAAGGAGATGACCTCATTTCCTGTGTGGTTTCCATTATTAATAAAAAGGAGTTTTAGGGACTTTCTGTTTCCCTGAAATTTGTCATTTAGATAGAATTTTTATGAAAACAACATGATGCGTGGTTGCTGGTACAGCAGACACTGAGAAAGTGTGCAAACGCAAAGTGTGAAGTCATAAAGGAACAGTTCAACCTAAAATGAAAATATGTATTTTTCCTCTGACCAGAACTTGTTAATCAAAGTCAGTGTGAGTTATGAGCATTTTCATAAAGGAACTATTTTCTTTCTAGCAAAGTTCCTACTTGAAACATGCATTTTAAGCAACGAACCATCTCATATCATTATATACAAGAGCAAAGACGTCTTTATAGTCAGAATCTTCAACATTCAGCAATTCACACAAAAATCAGTCTAGACTGATAAATGACAATACAAACAAGAGAGAAAATATCAGTTTATGTATTTGTTCTTTTTTTTGCTTGTTTATTGTTTACCATAACTTTCAAGAGTCTTTTTACATTATAAAAATGAATTGTACAATATTTGCCTGTAAGGCACTTTACAGTCTGTGTCTAAAGAAAAACATGTGCATAGTGGCATTCATGGATATTTCAGAACTATAGCCTGCAAACCATAACATCATTAGACTGCATGTCATGAATACATTTTATGCATGTCATAAAA
>JAOWBC010000383.1:7265285-7279408 GCA_028566105.1 Hypoplectrus providencianus | reverse complement strand
ACAGGACTCTGGGTCAGCAGCAGAGGCAAACAATGACATCAGGATCTCCTCCCACGCACACACACACACACACACACTTCAGAACACAATCTCTGCTCCTGTCGTGATTGAGGCGTCGAGACGTGGGGATTAAGTGATGTCATCCACTAAGCAGCTCTTCAGTGGTCTCCCTCTGGGGCCTCGATGACCCCTCAGGAGCCACCTGCAGTTCAAAAACACTCACCCGTGTGCACATGTCAGGGGGGTTCACAGGAAAGGCCACAGCCCAGATGGCAAACAATAAGCGTCAGAAAAGGGCTTGGTCAGGGGAAATCCACCTCAGGAATGAACATGATGACGGGCTGGCAACCCGCTGGCTGGACAACCATGTTAGTTTTACACTTCATTTGAATAAATTAATAGAATTATTTAACAACTATGTTATTGTCTTAAAAACCTGAGCCTGCCATAATGCTGAATAAAACTGTTATTAAAAATAAGTAAACATGGAAGGAGCAGTACACAAAATGAAGTTACTAGGTTTGGTGATTGGTGATGGGGAAGATTTGAGAGGATTTGGAAAAATAAGTGGTTCTTGGGTTAAAGCAGTGCCACCAATCTGCATGTTCCAGATATTGCTGCTCCAACACAGCTGTTTAAAATGATCGCCTTGTTATTCAGGAGTTCATAAGGAGTTAATCATGTGAATCAGCTGTGTTGAGCTGGGAATGATCGAGTGGTACTCCAGGAGAGGTTTGGGAAATGCTAATTAGTAAAGGAATAGTTTGACATCCTGGGAAAAAAGCCTAAATGTTTTCTTGCCAGGAGTCTGATGATAAAATTTATACCATTCCCACGTCTATACAGTTAATACAAAGATGGTAGCAACTGGTTAGCCAGTCATTGACCACAAGCCCATCGTTGCCCCTGTCTCAGTCCTCAGGCCTGATAATTGTGCAGCTATAGTGCTGGCAGGTTACAGGATCCTGAGCTGAACATCACTAATGGGAAAGGTCGAGTAGGTGAGGGTGTGAAATAGCAATTAATATCCAGCAACATACTAAGAATGTTCCAACCATACACTATAGGGTATACTCAGGTTTATTTGTGGCAATATTAATTTGGGGATAGTGACTTTTAACCTTTCATTGGGCAAAGAACCATATTTGGTAACTTCAGCAGACATTCAGTTGGTACCAGAACAAATAGTATAAAATTATTATAAAATAACAATTATTACTCCATTAACCTTGATTTGCACTATATAAATGAAACATTTTGAAAATCATCTCAAAATTAACAAGCCTTTGGATGTCTTGTAATAACATTATAGGGTTGAACTGTAAAATGTCCAAGTATTTCAATAAGTGCTCTACAAAATTGCTACAGATTGCATGTGAGTTTACGGGTCAGTTTGAAAACTTATCTCACTGTTTTTCCCCACAATATCAGGAACACACCAACATCTAGCCAAAATTAGCTCAACTTGGCACATTAGCCACTGATTCAGAAAAATAATAACCAGTAGTGTCAGGTGGTTGCTTATGCTTTAAATACTGATCATGATGGGAACCTTTGTTCCATGTCATTCTTATTCTCCCTCTCAATACCTGTCAAGGTGTCAAAAAGAGCACAACCGGCTAAAAAACTTCTTGAAAATGAGTATTTGGGTTGCCAGGTTGTAAGAAATCCATTTGGCATGTCCTCCTCTTGCATAACCAGCTTTGCATTCTTAGCTCTTTAATTTATTTGGCCTGCAGACTGCAGCAATAAACGGAATGATTGACCACTTTAAGAGCTGCAGCTCAACCACAACCTTTTTTATTAAGGTTTTATTTATTTATTGACAGTGTAAAAATCTACATCTGCAGGCCTGGTGGCTTATTATGCGATGAGAAACTCACAGCCCTTTGTTAACGACCACCTCGCTTGCTCATAAGCCATCAAGTCAGCAGTTAATAATATTACCAAGTCATTAAAAAAAAGGTCTTGGCATTCTGACTCTCTAATAAGCCATCAAGGTGAATTAAAGGGGCGATAAAACAGAGGAGGGCAGGAGGATCTACTCATAGGTATTTTCCTAGTCTGTTATGGATGTCTTACTACTGAACTAAAAAAAGCATTAAAAGATGATTTAATCATATAATCATAAATAAAGCTAAAAGTTATGAGAGAGTGGTGCTATTTAGTTTCTGTCCACCGTCTTGAATTGATTAGAAAGTTTCCCCAGCAGCTCTGTACCTTTGTTTCAACTTATTAATGAGGAACTAAGTACAGGAACCCTGAGAGCATTTAGCATTACTGCAGGTACCTCAGTGACACCTCAGGTGCCTGAGAATGTTTCTACATCTTAATTAGTGTTTCTGCCATCCATCCTGTGAGGGGAAACTCTGCTGCAAACAGCCCAGGGGTGATCCAAACAGGCCCACTCGTGTACAGACATTGATGCGTGTCTAATGAGTCCATCAGCCTGACAGCACGGCGTCCTGGGGGACCGTGCGCTCATGATTACCACTGTATCACAGATGAATGTTCCTGGATTGAGAATGCCATCTGTCATTACATCTGAGTGTATGTTTACCAAACTGGGGTGTGTGGTAATTCATGTGCAAGTGCACCTGTTTGTTGTTTTGGTAAATTAAAACAACTTCCCATCACATGTCACGGCTCTTTCATTTCCTCCATAAGTCAAATGTGTCCATGCATGTGGGTCCATAAGTGTAAGTCTGTATATGTCAAAAGCCACCAAGGTATGAATGATTTACCATCCATACCTCGAGAGTACATGCAATATATTAAGGTGTTAATAATTGATGCTGCATCCCGCTGGCCCAACACAATTTTTTACACGTCAGGTGAAGCAATCAAACTGAAAATGATGTATATCAACTTAACTTTGCATTGCAGGATGGAAAAGGCTCCCCGGGGAGACACAGTGAAGTGGAAGTAGTCACATAATATAAAAAGGCTGTTGCACGCTACACATCAGCCACCTCTCCTGCACTCTTAGCTCTTCAAGCTGAATGGTTTTAACGCTCACATTCTGTCAACACTCGGAAAAATCAACTTTCTTTCACTCGGTTGCAGTAAATATTTTCTCTGTCTTTTTGTTTTTGCTGTGAATCCTCCTCAGCCTGGATTTGGAAAGCTTTTCATCAGTCGACATGAGTAGCTGGCATGTAAACATCACATGACATGTCATCATTCGGTAATTTACTTTTATCTCCCGCTTTGTACAGGTGCAGCGCTCTCTATAGTGGCGAGGAATCTTAAAACCAGGTCAAATGAGATGAGAAAATAAGGCATGTGTGAGGGTGGGTGTGTTTGATTTGCCAAACATGATTTAACTGAGCACACTTGAGCTCTTTGACAACTCACATAAGCATGTATTCATTAAAAACTGTTTGAAATATAATAATAAGCTAATTCTGTAGTCTTAGTTAAAGAGACAGTTCACCCAAAAATGTACATTTTTCCACTAGTACAGTTTAGATTGTTTAGCTGAGAGTGTTATAAACGCTCATATTTTATCTTAGATATTGGCCGTAGAGATGTTAACATGATAGAACTTGATAGCATTTGTGTGTTGTATGGGTAGAAACCAGGAAGAATTAAACAATTATGCACATTTATTTCTCTATTTTTTTTTGCTATCTTTTGTAAATTCTAACTGTGATTGTTTTTCCTCTAGCTTTAGGAAAGTCATTTTGTTGCCATAACTGCAACCATGTCACAATGTTATGCTGTCATGATAACCTGCTCCTGCTGGTGAGGCTAGAGAAGACGGACATATGTATGGCTGATACCTCCAATATTTCACAATTAAAACCAAAATAATCAAATTTGAAAAATTGCAATACAGGTCAGAGGAAATGTTCGTTGTGTTTTGTTGTTTTGCATTAGGGATGAACTGCCTGCTAAATCTTTCTCCTAAAAGTAATTTCTAAAGCTACACGCACATTAATATTTCCAAAGATATTCTGTATTCAATGCAAATGACTTCAACTTTAATTAAAAACATGACTCTGCTGAATGCTGCATTCAGTCTTTAATCAGGTCTTAGGTCCTCAAGGCTGTTCCACCACTGAAAGGTTTCAACCAAATAAAATAAACTTTTACTTTGAATTCAGTGTGAAGCTACCCAATAGCTTTTGTCAATTCCCCACTAAACGTATTTTTGACGTTCTATTACTGCCTTTAATCTGCTATTGGTTGTATTCTTTCTCCTATTTTATGACTCCCTCTTTGATTTAATCATGTAAGCTGCTATCCACTTGTAGTCTTACCTTCTTTCTATTATTGTTGCATTGTATTAAATTATGCATTATATTGCCTTTTATGCACCTTTTATTTCTTTGATCATGTACACCTGCATTGAAACAGATCCTACCCCATCTGCTTTTACTGGAAAACACTTTGGGTCGGCTCCTGATGTTTTTAAATGTGCTATTTAAATAAATGTGACTCGACTTAACTTAAATTGGTGCCTAATAAGAATAACAACTACATAAAAAAAAACATTGCTCCATCCTGAATTTTCACAGCCACAGTTTGTGTTTTGTAAGGAGTGAATAACAGAGTGCCATGTGTTACATTTCCGCTGTGTTTATCTGCCATGCTGCCTTGTTATTGCTCATGTTCATATTCTGCACACAGTTGTTCTTTCTACGGTTGTAACATGTGCTCTGGTTTCTGGTCGACTTCCTCTAGGTGTGAAGGGAAGCCTTCTGCGCCCCGTGATTCAAGTGTGTGACATACGAAAAAAGCAATCATATGATAAGACAGATGCTTATGGTTTCAGAAAGCTCTTTTTGCCCAGATACAGCCTAAGTGTATGTGCATGTGTGTGTGTGGCGGTGTGGGTGGGGGGTGGGAACTTGTTTACAGCTCACACACGCTGCTTTGAGTCCTCTCGACAGGGGAAGAAAGACAGCGTACCAGAACTTGGCAGAGTGAAAGTGCAGCGCACTAGCGGTGAGTTTTAAGGGATAAAAATACTGCCGGTGAGCAGCCTCGAGCTCAGCGGTGAGACTAGAGGTACAACAGCCTTTGGGCTTTGAAGCATCACTATCTATGGCAATCAGCCCAGTGTGCTGAAGTAGGTTAAAACCAAATCTCCATAATATGCAAATGCCCGGTAAATCTTTGGGATTAAACTTCCTGGGAAGTAAAGTTGCCTTTACATAGAAGTGATGTGTTTTTGTTGAAGGTACATTATATGTTTTTGTGCCTTGTATCCTGTTTGAATAAAACCACCCCACAGCATGCACATCTTCACAGCCAGCATAAAGCTGAGGAGCGGATAAAAACACTTAAGCCCTTCCCGCTGACTATAATACATAATTTCTGGAAAGAAACAGGGTTTGTGTGAAGTCAGGGAAACCTTAAATGAGCAGATCCTCAGGGCAAGGAGCTCAGCGAGGGACTCAGTGCCAAGCAGCCCTGCAGCCTGGCAGCTCTCTGCTTGATTGGTCTCAGTGGGCAACAGGGACGGAGGGCAGAAACCCCATCTACATACACATGCGTGCACATGAGCGCGCATGGAGTGAGGAACGCTGCATAAAAATGCCTGTTAAACAGCGGCGAAAGAAGGCACAGCCACGTCCAAACACACACACACGCCCACGTATTAAAACACATAACACCCACATTCAAACACATGACACCCACATCACACCCACACACATTAAGAGTCTCACACATCACAGCTATGAGCACTGCACGGGGGGCTGGGTTCACATTGCCTGCATGCTCAGTGCCTATTCAAAAGCTAATTCTTGTGCGCCGTGATTCAAAGAGCCTGGCCAGCCACCTGCACTGGTGATGAAGAGAGGAGAGGAGAGGGAGGGGGAGGACAGTAGGGGAAAGAAAGGGAGGAGGGGAGGAGGTAGCAGTGGAAGAATGACATCACCTTCCCTGAAATGTCACCATTATCTCAAGCCTCGGCTTAGCTGTCTACAGAGGTGACATCATCCTCTCTTCGCCCCTCCCCCCTCTGTTCTCCGCGAGGGTTGAATGTGGTGAGGGAGTGTGTTTGTTTGTGTGCGCGTGCGTGCGTGCAGGCGCGTGTGCAGGAAATCGTTTTTCAAGGGAAGCATGAGTGGATGTTTGTCTGCGCTTCATGACTTTAAACTGACAGAAAGTAAAGCCTCCTTCAATGACACTTAAATGGGATTTGCTTCCATTTAGGGCGGATACAGTAATGAATGTTTTATGCTGACTGGAATGTGAGTCAGTTTTATGCTGCTTTGCATTTTGATTTGCACATGCTGTATTACTACCTCAGTTATCTATGAGAACCATATATGAAGTTATACTGAGACTAATTAAGCCAAATGTTAAAGGTATACCATGCAGGATTTTACCGAAAATCAACAAAAAGACTCCAAACACAAAAGTAATCCCCCTCAGTCATCACTCAGTGTGTGGTCTTGTCTGTATCTCTGCCTGTTTTTCCCCCCTGTCTTGCTATTTTTCTGTTTGGGACATTTCTGGGCGTCACCCTTTGAGCCAGAAACTATGATGATAATGGCCTGGGGATGAGAGGAGAATATCACATATTGAAATTTTATTAACCACAATGTAAACATCCCAATGATAGCTCAGCGGCTAATAAATAAAAACTGCCAAGAAAATCTGAAAATTACATGGAACCAGCCCACATTCACTGATGTAATACATTTGTTAAAAGTGACAGTATCATGAATAAGCTTCTGACTAACAAAGAAGCCAAAATAAAAATGTGTGTCCTGCCAGTGTCGAGCTAAGGTTTCAGAGCGAAGGGTGCTGACTCTGAGCTGCTGTGTCCCCGCTCACATCCAACCACAGACCTTTGCCACATGTCATCCTCCATTTCTCTCCTCCCTCGTTTCCTGTCATCTCCCGACTGCTGGCCATCTAATAAAGGCATAATGTGTCCCCTGAAGTGTACTTTTCAATCTCTGTGGTATGTTAAAAGACCTTAATAATGCAAGCGTCTTTTAAAAACGTCTCACAAACATTATTTACAGTTCACAGATGCACACAAATACTCCAACAAATTCCCCCCGACTCATTAGGCCACTGCCCCGTCTTCATTCTTCATCATGTGTTCTCAGCGGAGCACGGCGGGACTGCCCTCTGTCATGTTATTACACCATCTGATGCCATCGGCAGCTGACGCTCATGAAATCCACCGAAGCATGCCAGCCATGCCATCACTGCCCTTTGTACGTGTCCCAACACTCCCCGAACACACTCGCTCTGGACCACCGCCCGCAGATGCCTCGTCTTGGTCGTGTCAGAGGAGAGTGAGGGTGACAGGTAAATGTGTCATCTCCCTCGTAAAACTCCTCAGATCTAATTGGAGGCAAATAGGTTATTTCTGCGTCCCACTGTAGCTCAGGCCGTGCATCAAACCACTGACCTTGTGGTGCCACTGGAAAGTAAAATAAAGATCAGAAAAGGGCGGTGACTGTATAACCAGAAAGGTTTTGGTTACCACACCAAAAATAACTCCATATTCAGGCATTTATAACAGGTGTATGACCTGGAATTCAAACCTCATTTGAGAGCAAGCCATCCCACAAAAATCTTACATGTCAACAAAATCAACGCCCTTTTTACATCATGTCAGTGTAGCGGTGCCACAGAGTTCACATGGCTCTCAGAGCAAAGCTGACTGTACATTTCGAATCAATACTTTTATATTAACAGGGGATCAAATGGCTGTGTGTAATGTAAAAGGTGTTGCTTGTGGTGACAAGAGAATTATCACACAGCTCTGCAGGTCCCCTCAGCTCTACGGAACATTTTAACAGCTTTTGGCTTATTTTTCTCTCTTTTCTTGTTCTTTTTCTCTCACTGCCTCATGATGTAAAGTCACGATGTAGATTTAAGTACAAGGATGGTACTTTAGGACACCTTTCTAATATACTTTTACCTAAGTTGTGCATTTTAGTATCATGCTACTTTATAATTCTACTTCACAGTATTGTTCATTTTTCTTACAAGTTATTTTTCAGATAAGGATACCAGAACTCAAAGTTATCCCAGAATGCACACTTAATTGATTTTAGGTCAAATTAAGCCACCTGAAATAATAATATTAAGATAATAAACTGAGTTCTAACTCAGTATGTACAAAAAGTAAATGTATCATTAATAACATTTCCATAGCACCACAAATATGATAATCCAGTAGAAAAAACTAAATAAAAACAACACTGACAGAGTCCATAATGGGTAGTTTTATACTACTATAAAACAAGTACATTTTGCTAGTAATACTTTAACTTTTAGGTTTGGAATGCATTTTACTTGTATATAGTTAAATGAGTTAAATAAATGTAATAGTAAGTATAAATTCCATCACTGTGTATTAAATATTACAACGATATCTGCAACAACTACTACTTAAACTTTAGTTTCATCTGTCCCCCTGAGTGAAAATTTTTTATAATTTTATTGCATATACTTTACTTTAATATATGTTGGTGTATAAAATTTGTGTTCTTTTATCATTCATTTTGTGTGCTGCAGATGCTTATATTTTACATATAGCATTACATTTTTTGCATACAAAGAAACTCATACTAAATGGTCTACAATAACACTAGAGGTTAGAGAAAAAATATGCATTATGAGTGAGATGGCACTTTAATAAAGGTTTATATCAATCTAAAATCTGACCCAAGATCTGTGCTATTCTGTTTTGTTGTGAAGCTTGAAGTTAACAAACACCTGAGGAACGTAAAGTTAGCATGCAATCAGCTGGATCGTAAAAAAAGAAAAGGGGCTTATCATTAACACTACATTTCCACAACATTCGAGCGACTGTGTGAAAATGTAAATGTCCTTTGTGATGTTATAAACCTGGTCTAACTTGTGTTGGTTACCTGTGTAACCTGTCTTTAATGACCGGCTCTTTTTACTTCCATTTAACCACCGCGGAGATCTTTATCCTCTCCTCCAGGAGGCCTAATTGTATATCATTTCAAACAACAGCTCTCTGTTCCGACTGCTCCTTTAAGGACACATGGGATATTCTTGTGCATTTTATCTTGTTTGCTGAGCTGTAATGTGGGGCCCCTGCTGTTTCTCACCTCCATTGTAATGCAGGCCAGGTTTATAATCCACTCCTGGCCCGGGCCACTTCACACCTCGGTGAACACTGAGGACTCCCGCTGAGTTTGGATGAGATTCAATGACCACCTCTTTACAGGACACACACGTATAAACACCAGAGACCTAAAAACACACCTGCTGCCCAAATCAAATAGCTCCTCCAGCGTTTCAGCGTCCCAGCTCTTTGTCTTGCAGGTGTCCGTTCTGCGAGTCAAAAGGTGAGCAAATAGAGAAGCGGGGACAAGTCATAGCTAACCATTACTCACAGAAGTGATGTCAACAAAGTTTTGACCTCACAGGTCACCACTCGAGGAATGTGGACTTAATGACCATCAGGGGAAAGATAAATATTCCAGACATCATTAAACAGACACAAGGTGGGGCAAAGATTTCTATAATGAGTTAGTAAGAGGTGGGGGAGCGGACCTATAACATCAAAGCATACCGTGGCCACCATTTGCACAGCGAGCTCTCAGGGTGGGGACTTTGGTCATTAGGGTGGGATGCTTGGACGGGAGTGGGAGCGTCATCAGAGCTTTTATAACACTTCATCCCTCATAAAAGGGCAGCCTCTAAAAATAAGTCAGGCTTCATTGACACCAAAATTCTTGCTCTTTCAGGCAAAGGTGTCTCATTGCCAGAACATAAACATTCATTGAGGTTTTTAAGCTTGACAAACCTTATCTGATGCCTCATCAGATATTTTGTGTTATGAATCCTCTTGTGGACGGAGACTGAACTGCAACCAGCTGCAACATACTGCTGCTGCTAAAGTTATTGCTTAAGCTATTAATAATTAATCAACATTTACTCTACTTCTTGTCTGGACCATTAGTTTTAATAATCTTAGTTTTACTTCACTGCTGCACCCACTTGGAGTAAAGTTACTACACCCATATGTTCAGCTGTGAAACATGTATTCAGATCTTTTACTTCAGCAAAAGTTGCATCAATTGTAAAAATGTAAACACTCTGATTCTAGTAAAGGTCCAGAATTAAGAAGCACCAAAGTATTAGCATTGGAATATACCTAACAATACCAAAGGTTAAAGATATAAAATATGCAAAATAATCATTGATGTATTCATATACACGACTTAAATGTTGTAGATGGTAAAGGTGGAGTATATAATTACTTTATATACTTCTGGGTGGCATAACCAACGTAAATATATTAAAACCTTTTTACAAATTTAGATTGCTGGGTTAAATGGTTCAAATTATACAAAAATAAACTAGCTAGTTACTTAAAAAAATACATGGAGTGTAGTAAATACAATATTTCCCACTGAAATAAAGTGTAGTTGAAGTATTGGGTATCAGTAATTAAAAAGTAAATGTAAGTAAAAGAAAGAAAGAAAAAAAAACTGAAATATACTTAAAATAGCAAAAGTAAAAAGTACCCTAAAAATCCATGTAGCAGAGTAAAAAAAATAATATTAGCAAGTGAAGTGTAGTGGAGTACAAAAAGTCTCACTGTGAGCTCTGTTGTAGGAGTTGGATTAGATTTACATTATGTTAAATATGATCTTGCTCATCTTATTTAACTTGTTACAACTTCCAGTTGTAACCAAGTTTTTAAAGTAAATGTAGTCAATAAACATTTCCCTCTGAAATGAAGTGAAGCAGATGTATAAAGTGGAAGAAACTTGAAATAACATTTTTTACATTCCACCACTGCATATCTTCAGTTTATGTTTACTTGTCATTGCAGCTTTAAAAAAAAACCCACAGCAGACATAAAGGTTCACTCGGGGCCTGGATATGAAATCAACAAAACATCAGACAAACAAAACTGCCGTCTGATACTGTCTGAATGTTTCTCTTTCTCTCATCATGTTATACACCCACAGTGACAGGACGACTAGAATAACAGTGAATCATATTATTAGCTCCTTTGCTGCCATAACATATCTGATACTTCTCCCTCAACACCTCAGACTCCCTGGAGAAGAGGCATTCTGCATGCCACAAAGACACCTGTGTCCCCCAGTTTAAGTCCCTAAATACTGCCACACATCGACACAGGGAGGTGGCACCCAGCGAGGGAGAATTCAGGGGTTTCAGGGCAGGAGGGGTCTCAAACGATCCGCGTTAATGATCACATGGAGCCCAGTGAACAGTGAAGCCGTTGTAACTGTTAAAGCTTACTGCTGCAGAGCCCGAGCCCGCTACTGTCTCAGTGCATACAAATCGGAGCTTGACGGGCACCTGTTGCGGATTCTTGCCCTTGACACTGCTCCGTCTGCTGCTGGTTGGTGGTGGGCGTTGTTTGGTCTCGTTTTGACCCAGACTTGAACTCCCTCACAGCTGTCACTGCTCCACACAGTTATTCCAAACTCCTCTGGCATAGAAAGCAGGAGTGGATGCTTTAACGAGGGAAAGGGAGGACTGAGTGAATAAAAGATGCCACTGACAACTCTCAAAATCTATGCATTTTACATGAGCCAATTCTTATTTTGAAATGTATTTTCCCCCTATATGCTGTTGAGAAAACGCAGGCTGCATTTTTTATGAAAAATTTATTGTGTCTCCGTCACAAGTTACTTTTTTGGGTCAGTTTATACCATCCATTAAGTGTAATATTCTCATACTCTGCTCTCCATTTCTACTCTGCCACATTTAAGATTTAAATATTGCAATTGTGTTACTATGCAGATTAGAATTTGACTAACACACGGACATAAAATATGTTTAAAAAAAAAAACATCAAACATATAATTTGGAGAGGTTAAACTACACTAAAGTGTATAACACAATCAAATTAACTCCATGCGCATGTATGCACCTGCCTATAAACCTATATATAATAACATAAACTCACAGGAGCATTTAGCTGTATAATAAGATTCATTTGATACTTTAAGAGCATTTTAGTAATGAAATTGACCTTAAATAATGTGACAAGTGTACCTTATGTTATTGCTACTTTTATTTAAGTTAATGTTACTTTTTCATCCATCAATCACTTTTAAACCTTTATTAACCAGTGGAGTCCACTATTCATGAATAATCCTTCATCAGTCGAGAGAGACCAGACAAAGAAACTCAACAACATAAAATAAACTCACACAACCTATACACAGAAAAAAACACACACAAAACGAGACAGACCTTTTTATCTGCACCAGGTTAGGCGGTTTAGTCAGTTTACAATTTCAACCTTTATTATTACCATTTTATTTTTCTAGCTTGTGGCGCCATCTGCAGTTCAGACGTTGTAACTACACCACCATGATGTTACTAACTATTTAGAGAGACAACATAAAAGGGCAAAAATTGAGTTTAGTAAGGTAAACACTGAAGACCAAAAATACTATTAAAAATGCTCTTAAGGTGTCTTTATTTTTATTCAAGGCTAAAAGACTGTGTAAAGTAACTATTCTGTGAATTAAAGTCGATATTTCTAATTTAACACTCAAGTTACTCGACGTGACGTGATTTGAAGCGATTTAGCAAGCGGCTATTAGCAAAGTTTATCATTTAAATAGATTTGAATAACTCTGGAAAAAAGTATTTCGAGACACGGATAAAAAAATGACAGAAAGAACGTTTTTTTTTTTTGCTATGGAAAACTTTCCTTGGAAAATACGAGGCAAGACGCCATATTCACAGGATTTGTGAAATGAGGAAGTGGGCCCACCTTACCTTACCGCAGAGCTGCTTAGGTGAGGGAGTGGCCACCTGCCGCCTCCTGCTCCACGCACAGTCAGAGACGAGCTGTCAGGCCTGGACTCTCCGGGAGGAATAACACTTTCTGTCAAGCTTTTTATTCTGAGAGGAATTCAATCAGTATCAGGTAGGACACACGATAAATACATGTGTATGTTTATTTAAGCGGAGAAATGCCAACTTCTGCTGAGGTGAGTCATTACTAAGACAAGTGCTTGCTGAAGGCCCACATTATAGAGGTTATAACGACATAAACAGACATGCCTGCGTTTTAACCAGCATATGAGCTTCACAAGTTTAGTTTATTGCTTAAATAGTTGTAAACAGCATGTTTTCTTTTTTGTAAAAAGCTTTACATTATGGGTTGGGCTATGCAAAATGTCAAACTTGGCTTTGAAGCATGTATTTTCTCTGTCATGGTAAGGATAGTGAGTATATGAAGGGCGAGCTGAGCCATTTCACCCAGAGAGAGAGAGAAGTTTGTTCATTATCAAAGCAAGTCTGTGCAGGTGAAGAAGCAGCCAGCCACATTCCAGTGCCTGGGGTCATGATGGTGCAGTGTGCAGACCCTCTGCGGCTCGGCACTGTTAGAGAGCTCATACCTGCCTGAGCTGACAAGGACCTAACAGGAGAACAGGCTTCCCTCTAACTCCTGCACTCACTGTGTATATATATATATCTAAGAAAAGTTCACACTCTTGAATTCAGAGATTTGGGAGATATTTAGGCCAAAATATGCCCCTTTTTTAAAAAAAAAAACCCCAAAAAACAACAACAACAAAAAAACAACAACCTTGGAATAGAAATTACAGTCTGGTTAAACAATTTAAATCAGCTTAGTAGCATGGGTTTGATGTGATTTCTGATCATTTTTTGCTGACAGTTTTTCTGTAATGCCCACAAACACCATCTGATGACACTTCTTGATGGAATGGATATGAATACAGTCAGGACTGCATGTCATGACAGATTCTGTGTCTTCCCATTGCTCCACTTTGCAGTTTGTTTGGAGACAGTAGAGAGAAAACCAAGGGTTGAACCTGTGTAGGGGCTACATACAAAAGCTCTACCATTTAAATTTAAAAAGATCCCAGGACAATATACCTGGTCCGCATCAATCTCAATCTAATAACATGATTGACACAGTTAAAAAAAATCAACTTCTCATTGTTTTCTGCTGTATCTTATGTAATAGTGACACTCACTTATTTAACGCCAACCTTGTTCCAAATGGAATTTTCCGAATTTTCTCATTGACAATTTTAATCTTTAAAATGTCAGGAAATAGTGAAATATGTACACAATCCCAACATGATCTGTGGAATATCTTGCTATGTATGACCAAAGATAAAATAAATAAATAATAA
>JAOWBC010000383.1:7254365-7265185 GCA_028566105.1 Hypoplectrus providencianus | reverse complement strand
AAAAAAAAAAGATATTTCGTGTACAATAGGACTGTACCATTTGGGGAAAATGAAAATCTTGTAATTTTGACTGATTCTGCAGTTACAATTTGGTCATTGTTTGTTATTCCCATTGTCATTTATAAATATATAATAATGATCATAATGTGATTTTTTTAAGGGTCTTTACCTCTTAAATATATATATATATTTTGTCAGTTGGAAATCTCTGCAGCAACACAATACTTAAATTGTATTGGTTTGTTGATGTTTATTTAGCCTTTAACAAATACTTCTCCAGCTGCCAGGTGAATATTGCAATCCTCCATGCTGGAGTTTTGATTAAATTATGAAGAAATCCCTCACTACAGACCTATGGATTTTACTTTGCCCCTTTTGCTTACAAAAATAGTGAAATTGATAAGCTGATTATGAAAGAGTTGCCGGTTTATCAGCAGTAGGTTAATATGGGATAATATATGAGCCAGAGTAATAGATCGCTCTCCACTCTCACTCATGTGCAGCCTTGTTAAGGTTCATAGCTTCTCCGCCAGCTGCTTTCATTCTCATTTGTCACAATCCGTCACCCTGAATCATTCCCCGTCATTCACCCCCACGTACTGTACATTTCTAACACAGAGCTCGAGCTCGGAAATGGAAGAAAGGCAGCAGCGAAGTGCAGAAATAACTCCTAATCTGGACGAATGTTTGGGTACTGAATATCCCCGCTGCAGTGTTTGTTGTGGCTGAGTGTTTTAAAAGCTAGTTCACGCCACCTTGCTTTCAGTATGTGATTGAAATCTCCCTCGGGAACAGTCGTTACCATAACAACTCAAGTGCCAGCATGACAGTGTGTGAGGGAAGCAACAACACCGTGCGCCTGGAAAAGTGACGCTTTTGTTCACTTTAAAAAAGCCTTGTTACAAGCTAGTAGAGGAAAAGACTTCATGGCCATCACTGATTTGAATTAGGGGCTTTTATTGTTTGGTATGTAAAATATTACACACTTAACAATGAGAGCCCCTAATTAAAATAACTTTAATATCTGTATACAGTGCTCTGCACAGTGTTTGTCTCTTAAAGGCACAATGAGTAGGATTCAATCAAGACAATGTTTAGACTCATCCAAATATAATCACTCTCAATATCATTCATGCTGAAGGCCCAACCCATTCATAGTCTGATATTAGCTTATGGCATATTTTAGTAGGCCAAAGCAAAGGTTAGCATCGCATTAGGATCTATTGAGAATTCACTTATGATTTTTTTGCATTTTTGCAGGAAGTAATCTCTGTGGCAAACACGTTTCCTATGCTTATACTTTTTGTTCAGCAGGATGATCTTCACAAATGAAGGCCATCTCTATGATGTTTGAATGACTTGAATGACAAGCTAACCAGTGTTGACAAGCTAGCAAAACTGTAGCTTGATAATAATAATAATAATAATAATAATGTGTTTAATATAATATGCACATTGGCCTAATCTTTGTTTGTTAGTTATTTGTAAGAGAGCTCCCATCTGTGTCCAGCCCCAAAAGTACTATATAAGTTGGGCTTTTCTTATGATCCACGTGTATCCTTTTCTTTTTGTATTTGGCTGTGTTTTTGGGATGTTTTGGGGTGTCCCCCTTTGGGTACTGGGCCTGTAGCCCCCAACCACAGCATGCTGACATCAGAGCTGGACTCTAAAATTGTAGTGGCCGGTGCCAGATCATATGCAAGAATGTCAGAGGCAGAAATAATGGCAGACACAGTGGTGAAAAAAATGCAGAAAGAATGAGGCTCCAAGACTGACTGAATCTGCGGTTAACTTGCACTATTTATAAGACTATGAGAATTTCCCTGAATTCAAAAGCCCCCTTAGGAGTAAAACTAACTCTGCTTAGTTTGAGCAATGAGACATTCAAGCAACTTACTGCATACATTTAAATCAGTGAAATCTGGAATATGTCCAGCAGAAATTAACATAGAAAATTAATAACAATGACATATATATATCATTAAAAAATTATAACTGAGGGTAAAATAAAGGGAAATTTGCAAATGGAAACTTTTACGTGTCTGTCAACAGTGTTTCTCTAAGTCCCATTGTTCTGGGTTTTAGTGTTTACATGTTAAAAAAAAAAGATCAAGTCTCACACACTTGTTAAATGAACTAGACTGGAAGTCACAGGCTGACACAGAAAATATGTCCAAAGCTTCACCACATCCAGTGCTATTCATGGCACTAATGATCATTTTACGTTGCTAACAAACATTTTGTCAAAACAGATTTTGCAATGCCGTCTGTAGCAATCTGTAATGTATGTATGTATATATGTCAGCAGGTTGACTCACTGTGTCTTCCACGTGAGCCAAGGAATGTACTTGTTCATCCCCCGCCCTGCACACTTCAATCCATGGATGTCTTGTTTTTTTTTCTCGTAGTAATCTTAAACTTCACCCTCTTGGCTCCTCAATCCCCCCTTCAGGCCTCCCACACCCAGGTGATGGTGCAACATGCCGGCCATGCTGCACACTCATCTTCCCTCTCTTTCCCTTTCTCTCTTTCTCACTAAACACACACTCTGCTACATACAAACACACCCACTCAGCCCTGCTGGGGAATTCATGGCCTCAGGCTAACAAAACACAACCCTGTCCAACAGCGGCGGAAAGCCCTGAGAGAAAGGAACACGGCTCAGCTCCCTCGCAGCAGACTCACAGCACGCAGCTTTATTTATGAGAAAACACGTTATGTCACTTTTCTGACGGACACTCATGTGAGGTGGGTAACTGGCAGACGGCTGCACAGCTAGGTGTGTTGTCAAGGTTGTTTTCAAGGAATTTTTGCTCACTCTTACAGTTTGCTGAGTCAGATGTTTGACTGACAGGGTGAAATATTAATCTGATAAGGGGGCAGTCAGACTTATATTTGGGGGCTTATGTTGAGAAAGTATTTCCCTGATTATTTATTTAGTGTATCAGTTGGTTTGCTGTCCTTTTCAGTGTTAGATAAAAGGATGATCAAAGTGTGTGCAGCGTTTCAGCTTTTACTCCCAGTAACAAGATTTCAGTTGACAGTTGTTTCCAGGTGTGTAGTTGTGACTGAGCTCAGGTTTTTACGATGTCCTGTAACCGTCAGCGTGTTTGTTTAAACCTCAGTGGTTGGAGCAGGATCTGTGGTGGCTGGGATTCCTCATGAGGTAGTCATGTCTTAAAGGAACAGTGAGACGTTTTTTGGGAATACTCTTACTCCTTAATTTGATAAGAAGATCAATAACATTCTCATTACTAACAGTTAATATACAGCTAAAGAGCTAGCAGTCAGTGAGTTTAGCTTAGTACAACCTTAAGTTTGATTTGCCAAATCTGACTGAAAGTTTTGTGATTTGGGTTTTTGGTCTTGTAATTCAATCAGCCACACAGCAGCTCTCATGTTTGCATGTTGATGTAAGAAATTTTGCATATTTTTTTGCAAGTAGTTCTCTGTCCAAGCACAAACAAACAGGTCTTTAAACAGGATTATCTTCACTAATTAAAATCAGTCTTTTTTTAAAGAATTAATACAGCCAACAGAAATGAAAAACAAATGCTATAGCGAACTACACCTCAGTCATGAAGTTTAATGTCCCCGATTACCACTGTATTCTAACTTAGCCATCTGTTAGCAACCTTCCTTCTTGAGTACTTCAGAAGTTAAGAAAGGAACTTAGAAATTCACAGGTTAGGTTTCGGTTAGTTTTTTTAAAATGTCATACAACAAATTGCTTTGTAGTAAATAAACTGATTTCTGTAGCCCCTATGGTTTCATTCAACAGAGGGGAGTTAATGCTGTACACACACACACACGTCATGTGTGTGTTTGAATATAGACTTTTATATGGATTTTGAACATTTTTTACTCCAAATTACAGGTACCAGGATCAACCCCAAAAATGCAGTATCATTCAGGCTCTTCTTATGACCCACTAGAAGTGTTAGTCCTCTTCTGCATTAGGCTTGGTTTTGGGGCTCTTTTTGGGTTTCACCCTTTGAGAACTCGTTGTGTAACATGTAAAATCTTCAAAATATACAAATTGGGGGATTTCCTGGTTTAAGAACCCATTCCTGTGGCGAACTATAAAGACCCACAATGAAGAAGCTACTACAAAAGTTGCTAAGTCTTCCCTGTTTTTTGGTTTCTGACAGTTAACGTGTTGTTTCAGTTTGCAGCATTTTGCCATCAGCCAGCAGACAGGTAGTTTCCCCTTCAAGACTACATATATTGGCATGTTATGTTGGCATTTGGGGAGAAGACATAATTCAAGCAGTTTTCTTCATTGATTGAGATGGTACGAGTCTCCACATTGTCACAATTTTACTTTATGAATCACACAGGCCCTCACTTGAAGTCACGGTTAGGAAAGAATGTAATCGACAGATCTCAGAAATAAATTATGTGAGTCATTGACACCACATGGCAGAAGATCACAGCATGAATGTGAAGCGTAGCATGACTGTAGTACTATGATGAAGCTCGTCACAGAACAGTGTGTTCTCTTTCCTGTTACAGTCCCTTCTTAGAAAACTTTACCTTGACCACAACCTTTCCTCTTCCTCTTTAAAGAGGGCGACCAGTTGGGGCCCCTTATGTTTCACTACTCATTTCACAAATCCTAGTTAAAGTATTTTTCCCTTTATCTGTAACAGGATGATTTGGATATGATGGTGCCCACCCAGCCGTGAAAATGTACGAGGTGATGTCCGGGGACACCTTGGCCTGGAAGGTGCCAAGCCCACGAACCAACAGCACCGATTCAGGGCCCGACTTGCAATTCAGTGGGGACGAAGGGCTCGTCAAGATCCTCAAAGTGTGCTTCTGCACCAACAACTCGTTGGGCAAAAACTTCAAGCTGGTTAAATGTGACAGCTCCTGGCAAATTCGGGTGAGAATAATCCCAAAGAAAAATGGGGATGGGAGGCGATGTGTCTGAACACTGTGATGAAGAGTGTTTACCTAAGATTACAAATCGAAGAAGACCTGTCAAGATAATCGGGGGTTTGTATGTGAGCCAGATATCTGTTTTATTTGGCCCCCGAACATGCAGAAAAGTTATTAAATCCAGCATCAGTGCCGAAATAATGTTATTCTGTTTTGCAGTGTAAAGCAAAAGACAAAAAAATAAAGTTTCAATGCTTCTTCTCATAATTTGTTTTGCAGCTACGTAATCTGTTATCCCTTAAGATAAAACAAGCATTAACCACAGAGGGTTCAAATGGATGTTATGTTTTTTTCAGGCCATTATTCGTTCGATTCTGATCAGTGGTCGACTGGGACCGAACATCTTACACGCAGGATGCTACGGTCTCATGCTGAAGCACCTCAAGTCAGACGAGCTTCACTGGCTGCATCCTGACCTGACTGTCGGCGAGGTGGAGCAACGCTACGAGAGCCATCACGTAGAAGCTGAGTGGAGGTACACATCGATCCCTGCGACACCTGTGCCAGTGTGTTTAAATGCTATCTCTCTGGTATATTAATATCTAAGGATCCCATTTGATAAACTTGAATTGTTTTCTTTTTGAATGCAGGTATGACCTCCGTATCAGATACGTTCCCGTCAACTTCTTGGAAAAATTCCAGGATGACAGATCAACGTTAGTGTATTTTTACCAACAGGTAATAAGCTTCAGTGTATTTTGTTGTTAACATTTTGGCTGGTGTAAGAATTCCTTTTTTTTGTTAATGGATAATTGGCAGTAAGGCATGCTTTCACACTGCATAAGAGAACAGCTGTCAGGGAGTTTTTTTGACTGGGCTTGTACTGATAAAAACGGATTTTCTGTCAGTGGTACTCTTTGTTTGAAATATGGGCAAGTCTTTAGTACAGTTTCCTGCCCACTACAAGTCTATGAAGATACATTTAATGTATGGAAAATATATGTTTTTGCACATACACATATTTTATAAAAGTCAGATCTATCTCCAAAGAAACGTTTCGAGTCTACAGCAAAGGTGAATAATAATTATGACAATTACATGCTATTATAGCCTGTTGTTATGGTAATTACCTTTAACCTGGTGCAGTCTGTCTTGGTTTTATTTTCCCTCAGCCCTGCCTGTCAGGCCTTTGACAAAAAAACACAGATTAGGGGGTAGGAAAAATGAGAAAAACATCTATATGAATCTTTATTTTGCCAGCATATCCAATAGTTTTGACACACATGTAGTTGTCCAGTATAAATGTGGTAAATCTGGTTTCATGTTGTGGCAGGTGCGCAGTGATTACATGCAGTATCACGCCTCTAAGGTCAGTGATGGGATGGCGCTGCAGCTCGGATGTTTGGAGATCAGGTGAGTCACTGCATTCCTCCTGCTTATCTGCTCTCACACTTTTTATTTCATTTGTTTAATTGAGTGCAACGATATTTGATTATATTGGCAACTTGTCAGTGTGTCATACACCAGGCATCAGGTTCATGTTTAGGATTAAAGACACTCTGCTGGACAGAATTCAGGGGCTGGTGTGTTTTCCTTTTCCAGGAGGTTCTACAAAGACATGAATGCAAAAGGTCTGGAGAAGAAGTCCAACTTTGAGCTACTAGAGTAAGTTTTTATTTTCCATTCCTTGTGACTGGTGGATAACTAAAGGCGTGTGTTTGCATTTTCAAAACACAACAAATGGTTGATGGAAGCTTTTTTTTGTTTGTTTTTCAAATACATTCTGGCATAAAAAACATTGAACTCACATGACCAATCAGCTGTTTCTGATCAGTTCAAACGAGCTGACATGGAGGAACAATTCTAAGTTTCCCAGTTGAATCCAATTCCTGATAAATCTTCTCATTGTTTTCTCGTTGATGGCCAAGTTGTCTGATTATCAATCTCTCTTTTGTTGTCTCTTCTTCTACTTTTTAATGACGGATTAACCCTTCAACAAAACATTACACTGCCACCTTCTGACCAAAGAATGTTTATGCAGTTTTATTTATCTAAACCAGTTGCTGGAAACACAGTTACTGGAAAGCAACATTTTAAAATTCCTCTCAGTTTGCTTGGACTTTACAGTCATGGAAACAATGCCTTAACACTAATAACTATAAGCCCCTGAAGTACCATTTTCGTAGTTCTTTAAATGTGACATTGAGAACATGACGTGTTTTAATCTTGAAGCAAAATTTGATTTTGATTTTGAACTTTGCTTTAAAATGAAGAAAAGAAGTGGGCCTGGACCTCTTCTTCCCTCAACAGCTGATTAACAGCATGAAGGTAAACAATCCTACCCATCAGTTGAATGAAGAGAAACCCACTAATCTGCTTGGTAACATGTACATAAAATAATATTTGTGATCCAGTCAAGGCAGCTACGGAAGTTGATACAGCAGACGTTTCAACAGTACGCCACACTAAAGGAGGACGACTGCATGATCAAGTTTTTTGAGACCCTCAAAGAGTTCGCCAACTACGATGAGGAGGTCTTCCCATGTGAACTAGTGGTAAGGAGCCCACGAAATCCTCTGTGCGTCATGGTTAGAAACCTCAGCCTGTTTGTAACATTACAGACCTTTAACTGCTGTCACGTGTCAACAGCAAGGTTGGAGTCTGGCTGTGGAGCTGGTGATCGGCGGGAGGGGGATTCGCCAACGCACACAGAAGGATTCAGCGGTAAGCACGGAGGCAATTTGGGTGTAACCAGAGAAGGTTTTGACCTTTAATCATTTAGCACCTTGTGTTTGGTTAGATTGTCTGTGAAACCAGGTTCCAGGATTTCTGTTAAAGGACTAGTTTGGGGAAATATGTTCATTTGCTTCGTTGTTCAGAATTGGATAAGAAAAGTGATACCATTTTAATGTTTGTATGGTGTATATCACACCAAAGCTAGCAACTGATTAGCTTAGCTTAGCTTAAAGAATAGAAACAGGGGGGAACAGCTAGCCTAGTTTTGTCCAAAGTAACAAAAATCAATTTACCTCCACTTTTAAAGCTAATAAATAACTGTGAGTTCCCCAAGGCTATGCTAGTTGCTAACTGGCTGCTTAAATTGTATTATTTATTTTTTGTTAACTCTCATGTAGTCAACAGTTTTCTACACCTCTGCATAGTTTTGCAGAGAAAAACACACTGATTTACGCTTGTTTAGTGTTGCTCAAAACCAGCCGGCTGCTGTGCCTAAGCCCTATAATGGCCGGGAAAGCGCTGCCATCATAAGATCATGATTGCATTCTTCTTTTTGTGCCTCAGCCTGTCTTTCTAGCCGACTTCAAACAGATCAAGAAAATACAATGCTTATCTCAGAGCGACGGCAAAGCTCTCATGGACCTCAGCATAGAGGGGGCACGGCAAGTAAGTTAAGGATCTGAATTGCGAAAATAAGTAAAATACATTCACTATCGAGAGCACCAGCACAGAAAACATGGCCGGGTCAGGTGCTTACGTGTCCTTTCTTCTTCTTTCTGATAGCGTCTATCGATCAATGTGGCCACAGTCCCCATGGCAGAGAACATGATGGACCTCATTGATGGATACTGCCGCTTGGAAAACGACTCTGATGATTCTGTTATCTACCGACCAAATAAAGGTGTGTATATCTCCCTCTCACCATGGTAAAAGCTTCAAATAATGGCACAAATATGCTGATTTGAGTAACTTTGAAAATTTAAAAATGCGTAATTTAAACCTAATTGATCCCTCCATAACTTTATCCTAGATGCCAATCGGAGTGCTCTACCTGAGATTCCTACAGAGTGAGTAGATTTTAGCTGTTTTACAGTTTTGAATGATTTGTGCCCTTGAGTTAGAGATGAGGAAGGCTGTTTTATTGAATCGTCCGAGGAGCCACAAGGTAAAAATTCATGAACTCTCTCATTCTGTCTTTTCTCCGGAGCAGCAGAAACTCGGGTTCGATCAGACACAGTATTGGTGAGCTGACAGCTTTATATAACCTCAGTTTATTATTCAATACAAAGCACATTCCTATAACCTTTGTGTCTTTATCGGTTCTACAAAAAAGTTAAAGATTTATAAAGCAAATGTTCTTTCTTTTTGTTTTCAGGGTCAGAAATTTATTGTGAGATTCTCGACGAAAGGCCGGTATCAGGTTTGTGGAAAGTTTATGTCTTTTGCAGGATAATAAATTTGACTTCTTTTTAAGTTTCATAAATGTAAATATCGTTCTGTAGTTGTGAAGTACGGGATAAACCGGAGTGACATTGTTCTCGGACGAATCCTTGGTGAGGGATTTTTTGGGGAAGTCTACGATGGAGTTTACAAAAAAGACGTAAGACAACCTTCCAAGCTAAAAAAAATAGTGCATGACCTATTCTATAAAAAAAGTTTAGACTATAATCAGGAGAAATCTAAATTAATTACATGTTAATATACTAAGAAGTTAGAATTGCTGCTTTGGAGAGCATCAAATGGTATTAACTGCATGTTGATTTGTATTACATGTACAGTATGGCTACAACTAACAAAGAGGGATTATCAATTAATCTGCTGCTGCTAAAACTCAAAATTATGACTATCTAAAAAAATATTAAGATCTTTAGATAACAAATGTTGTCTGAATAAAAAAAATATACCAGTTTACTGTCAAATAAATCGGGAAAAGCAGCACAACTGCAGAGCTGGAACCATAGTGGTTTGAAATATCCATTGTTATTTGCATTTCAATCCACCTCAAATTGTTCTCTTTTCAATCTCCATTTGAATTTTTGGAGCATAATTGCATCTTTTATCTGTTGTTGATCCAACAGAGTGGCGAGAGGGTTAATGTGGCAGTGAAGACCTGCAAAGACTGTTCACCTGACGTGATGGAGAAATTCATGAGTGAAGCTGGTAGGTTTGATCAAGTTAAATGAAAAAAAACAAAACAAAACGTCATTACAATATCTGTAACAATCACTGTGTTAACTTTGCCAGTAATAATGAAGAACCTGGATCATCAGCACATCGTCAAACTGATCGGGATCATAGAGGACGACCCCGTGTGGATCGTCATGGAGCTTTATCAGTACGGAGAGGTTAGTGCTTGGATTTAACTTTTAAAGTGAGTTGCATCGCATCTCAGCATGACGGACAGAAAGCATGACAGAGATGCTGTATTTGGCTTCAGAAGAAGAGTAAGTTGATTTTTGACCTTGTTGCAGCTTGGGAACTACTTAACTGAGAACCAGAAAATGCTGACACAGACGACTCTGGTGCTGTTCAGCCTGCAGATCTGCAAAGCTCTCGTCTACCTTGAAGGGGTCAACATGGTGCACAGGTGAGAGACTCTTTTCTTTTATATTTGTTTTCAGGAAGCTCAGATTCTGCTGCTGAACATTGCTAACACAGAACATTCAGTATAGACATTTAACTTTCTTATTGTGTGCAGAAAATCAAACAAAGGATCAAATAATAATCATAACTCACAATAAATGTCCCTAACAGCTGACAAATCATCTGTTAATTGATGTTAAGTGTAACAAATGTATTTAAATTAGCTATAAAGTCCCATAAACCAGTGGTTCTCAAGCCAGGGTCCCGTCCCCCACTAGGGGTCGCCAAAGCTTAATAGGGGCGTCACAAGGCCTTCTTGATTAAAAGTTATGTAACACAACTTTAAAGAAAAAATGCAATATTTTGTTGATTTCTGTGAAGTTAAGTTATTTAACTTTATAATATTATTTTTATTTCAGAAAAAAACTCCCAGTTTAAGGACACGGTGAAGACCTGAACAAAAGAGCCTTATCTCTATTAAACAGCATAATCCCACACAAAAAAGCCTCAGTATGTTGATTGTTAAATGATAATAATAAGAATAATAAGAATAATAAGAATAATAAATACTAATGAGGACATAATTGCATTTAAAATTCCCCAAAACAACACTCACA
>JAOWBC010000383.1:7230890-7247417 GCA_028566105.1 Hypoplectrus providencianus | reverse complement strand
AATGGCCATGTAATGTTTAAAATTCTAGCTGAGGAACCAAAAAGCCATAGCTTGCATGTTAGGCAGCTGCAATGCTATATTGTTTAAATTAACAACTTATGTACGCAAAAGTTGCTGAAAATTAAAACACAACTTGATATGCACACATGCAGTCATCAACACATTTCTGTGTACTATAATTGAAAAATAATATCAGTCAACTCTAAGTAACACCCTCAGTGCATGTCGAATCATGTCTACCTTCCCCGCAGATCGAAGGCACCCAGAAGCTGCTGAACAATGACATGGCGGAGCTGATCAGCAAAATGCGGCTCGCCCAGCAGAACGCCATCACCTCTTTAAAGGAGGAGTGTATGAAACAGATGCTGGCCGCAGCACACACTCTGGCCATGGACAGCAAGAACATGCTGGATGCTGTGGACCAGGCCAGAGTCAGGGCCAACTTAGCCAAGCCAGTAGCCCCCTAGTGGACTGTAAGCTCTCTCATCCAGTTTACACACCAGGCAAACAAGTCAAAAATGCATTTGCACACAGTTGAGCTGATGAGCAAACGGCTTAAATTAAGGCTGTGGCAGTTCGTCATCATACCTGTAAATGTCTCTGAAGTTTAAGTACGTTGCAGTGGATATTAACTTGTGTGCTTACCAAGGTAGTATGTATACTGAACTTAATAATGGTCCCTTATTTCAGACAAAATGTCTTTTACTGTAAACTGTTTTATTATAATTGTTAGTCATTAACATAATTATCTGCTCAGAAATTAAAATGATCCTTGTAAATATAAAATGTGTGTTATGACAAGTACAATTGGTTTTTCACAGCAGAGAAAAAAAGATAATGTAATGCAAATTTAATGACAAGTAAATGGTCCTTCAACGCTTTTTCAAACCTGTCAACAGTAACCTCATTGGTATGGACAATGCTTCTCAGATATGTGTTGGAAACTCTTGAAAGAAGAAAGGTTTTTGCATTATGTCCATTATCATTATTATGAAACATGAAATTCAGTATGTAAATCAAGTGATATAACAATAAATACCATGATGTATAGGACTGTGCATGCCTGATCATTGGAACATACTCTCTTGTTCCTGTTTAATATCCGAGTTTTGATTTTGCGCTTTTAGGAAGCAGGAATGGCAAACTATTGTTTTCATAAGGGTATTTATTACATAGTATGTTCATTCAAAAATAATTGTAATCATGGCAGCAAGGCCAGAAAGAAAAACCTGTTAAAATAATAAATAAATGAAATTGATTTTCTTTTCCCAAACCAGCACAAATAGCTCCAGTTTAAGTAGATCACAGACTCCCAGTGAAGCATGCCACTGATGTTCAAGGCCAAAAAAAAAGTTATGAAACTTCTAAAAAGGTAAATGCCATCCCAATTTAACTGGAATAAAGTCAGACTCAGTAACTGTGTGGGTTTTCCCACCAAGTTTGATTGTGTGCCCCGCCCCGATTAGCTTCACCTTTCTCTGTTTGTCTTTATTGTTGCATGGAGTTTTTTTTTCTGCCATCTGCCTGTAAGACTGTTTTCGTCTTTCTTAAATCAGCATCCGACTGCTCCAAGTCTGTATTTGGGTAATTTCTGCCTGTGTTGCTTCATTAGCCTCAACACAAGTTAACAAACAGGCATTTCTCGTTACATATTAAATTGTATGTCATAATAAAACAAAATATCATATTAGTATGCAATTTCACAGCCATTATAAAACATTGGCACATTAGCATACTAACATTAGTATGCTAACATGCTAAATCTCACATCGTACTAAACATTAGCATTAATTGTTGCTAATTCTGAGCATGTTAACATGCTAATGTTTGCTTCAAGGTCAAACTTAAATAACATGAAAGGTGAAAATACACCTGAGGCTGACAGTGCAGCTCAGACAGACCAAAGCTGAGCCAGGTGACAAACATGAGTCTCAGATAGCTTAAATGGCCTCTGAACCCTTTAAACCCCTAAAATAATAGACTTTTGGTTTGTTGGTGTGTGTTGGTCAGCCAACGCAGTGTAATACTTGTCACATTCAGAGTGTTGAAGTAGAGTTCAGCTACATTTTGAAAGTCAAACATCACTAACTAGTGGTGGTTATGATTTTTTTTTTCTTTTCACACAAGCTAGATCATGCCGGCTAGCCAAGGGGGTAGGAAGAGTCCAATGGTCCCAAGCAGGCACACAATAATGAACATCCACAGGAAGATGCGGTCAATCACCATGGCAACATATTTCCAATCCTCCTTCACCTGTGCATAATGAAGAGCAACAGAAAGAAGAAAACATAAGAAACAAATGCACATAAACTTCTAATATGATGTCCATAGCTGTTCATAGGAACATCTAGCAGCTATGGAGCATTAATTGTCATTAATTTAGAATAACATTTTTGACCACCTGTACAACTTAAGTCCAGTATTTACTCTCTTTTAGCTCTATGTTTGTTCTCCACCTCCTCCTGAGGAAAATGCCTGGATCTTTTTGCCAGCTTCAAGTTTCCACTGTTTCTGGCGTTCCTAATTGTGACTTGACATTTGTATTGGTGCCTTAAAAATGTGTATTTTTGGCAACAGGACATTCACATGGCTACATAATCCATATACTGTAGGACTGTTTTAAAGGCCAAACACAATGCCATTGACAGGGCACCTATGAAGTTCCATTTTGATAATTGCAGATGTGACATTTTTTTGATACTCACGCTGAAGTCGGCATCCTCAGCCCTCAGATGATCTGCTATGTAGTGCACCCCTTCCAGAGCGCGTATCACACTTGGTGAAAGCAGGAATGTTGAGTCTGTGTTATCAACCTTAGCTGGCCTCTGAGTGGGGTTGACCCTGACCCCTGGTAAATGTCTGTTTGTCCCTGCAGCCCCCTCCTGCCTGTTCTGGCTGTTCTGTGGGGTTTTCTGCTGCGGTGGTGGGGTCGACCCTGGAGGTCTTGGCGAAGGAGGGCGGAAGGAGAAGTATGACGTCAGCGTCCCCAGCTCTAGATCCTCATAAGAGCTTCTCTCTGGGTCTTCTGACGTGGTCCCATCTCTTAACCAGTTCGCAGAGGTGCTGAGGCAGTTGCCAGATTTGTACCCAACTAACCGGCCCTGCCGCCGCTCCAGCGCTGCTTCTTGCTGCAGCAGCAGCAGCCTGCGACGCCGGCCATCTGGCGCGGGCCGTCGCATGAACAGCCAGCGTGGGATCAGGTCCAGGAACACGGAGTGGACCCAGCGGGGCATCTTGTGAGTGCTGGGAGAGCGGTGGTGCACGTTGAGCACAAAGACAGTGATGACTATGGAGAGGGTGACAAAGATCATGGTGAAGAGGAGGTACTCGCCAATCAGTGGGATGACCAGGGACGTGGAGGGTATGATCTCAGTTATAAGGAGGAGGAAGACAGTGAGGGACAGCAGCACGGAGATGCACAGGGTGATCTTCTCGCCGCAGTCTGAGGGCAGGTAGAAAACCAGAACAGTGAGACAGGAGATGAGCAAACAGGGGATGATGAGGTTGATGGTGTAGAACAGGGGCAGCCTCCGGATGATGAAGAAGTAGGTTATATCTGGGTAGATCTCATGGCAGCAGTCATATTTCTTTGTATTGTACGTCCCCACGGCGTTGATGATGGCCCATTCGCCACTCTCCCAGTAGTTGTTCAAGTCCACAGTGTTTTCAGTTTTCTCCAGGTCAATCTTGGCCTTGTCGTACGTCCAGGAGCCAAATTTCATCTTGCAGTTCTGCTGATCGAAGGGGAAGAAGGTGACGTCGATGCTGCAGGAGCTCTTGTAAATGGCAGGAGGGACCCAGCGGACTTTACCCGTGTAGAAGAGGTGAGCTTTTGTCATGTGGGTCACGGCAAACTCTCCGTCAGCGCTGGGGAAAGCAGAAGATCTCACATGAGTGATGGTGTATGACACAAGACTAAAATAGCAGATAAACAACCATATCCTGCCCCTCTGACCCCTTCTGATGAGAAAAATATCTTCTCTTTGAAAAATACATGCCTCAATATTTATCTTCTCCATAATCTCTCCTCCATTCATCCCTTGAATGGTGATAATAGCTTTGCCAAAAAAAAGGTAATGATGAGGGGCTTATCGTTTCATCAGTTTCACACCTTTTTAAATTGCATTTACAGATTGTGATTACAGCGACTCCACAGAGCAGAACTCCATCACCAGCTCTCTCAGATTAATCTCTATGAGGTGGATTTAGCAGAAGGTTTTTCTGAGACTGTCTTCATATTCAAATAAATTAACTGCTTGACCATAAAAAGATGCAAAGTACAAATGAGGGTAATGAAAATGTTTTAAAAAAATGAAAAGCGTATGATTTCAGACCGGAAGAACTGTTCAATTCAAGTGGTTTCATTTTCAGTGTGAAGGTGCAGAATGTTTGTCTTATCACTAGATGGCGCCATTTTCATACCAGACACCATCCACTATAAGGGCTTCCGTTTGAACAAATTAATCTGAGTGTGAGTGAAGCTGTTTCTCTGTTCTTAAAGTTTTTCTGCCACTTTGTTACAAGCTTCCACTGGGGCATCCTGAAAAGAAAAGTTTTATTCCATTTCTGTGCAGTAGACAGAAATAGAAAAAAGCTGCTTATCTTTATTCTCTATCTAACCATAAACTTTCCTTTTTTGGACAGTGAAAGTAATTGTGGGAGAGTATGACTGCCATTGTTCAGGTTTTGGCATTTTGTAGTCATTTTTGAGATTCACATACACTGTAAGATCTTACATCGTAAGATTCATGTGTTTTCTCCTAAAATAACTTCTCCATAGGGTTCTATGTTTACAAAGATGCTTTATAATCTTTCTATTGAGTTACTTTGTACATTTTTAACATCATTTTGTGACTGATGGAATGTATTCATACTGAGGAGTGAAGTTGCTGCCCTTTGTGGTGGAGTGTAACTCAGTACATTTACTCAAGTACTGACCTCTCTCTGTTATTGTCATATCTCACTCACTTGTTGTAGAGGACAATGTCTGGCACCCATATGAGCTCTGACGGCACCCGTATTGACGTCACATTGTCATAGTCAGATGGTTTCCAGCGGAGCTTGTAGTCATTCCACTCCTGAGACACACAAACAAGGTGTTGAGGGGCAACAATCCTTAATTGTCAAATAATATAAATGTCCTTAGAATGATCTACCACCAGAAAAACCTTTAATAATGAATGAAATCGGACACACATTCTTCTGACCTGTTTCAGCCACACGTTGGTTGTCATCATTTGGTTCTTCTCATCCTAGCAGACAGACGGAGAGACACAGAGAGACGTACAGTAGAGACTCAGTTAAGGCTGTCAACTCAGGCCAGAGGAATATGTGAGAGAGGTTCTTGGAGGTTTGTCAAAGCACAGCCAAATATAGCTTGCAGCAACTTTACTTCAATAACTTGATGGATGTGAAGTGTTCTGTAACAGTTTTTTTTTATGTCTGTGACGGGGCAGATGGTGCATAATCTAGTTATCCCAAGTTTGTTTTTGCTCCTGTATTTAAAATTACCAAAGCATACAGTTGAATAAGCACATATACGCTAAAACTGAAAATGGAAAAAAGCTGCAGTGCTTTAAGCAGCTTTGTTAGCATGGAGGATATTAGGATGGTGCAACAATTAAGTCACTAATTGCAATGATTATTTTATATGTTAGCAAAATTAAAGTTGTTGCATTATTTTTCCAGATGTATATATAAATTTCTTGGAATTTTTCATTTTTATGGCTGGACCGTTAGGATTACATTAGGCAGAAAATTAAGTTAGTAAGTAAGCTAAGGCAGTAAATGAATTTAATTCCAATGCAACAGAGGTTTGATGTTGAGAGAACAATTGCATTTATCAGTATCGGCATCAGCAGTTATCCAAAATTAGTTGTCAAAAATAGTAAAAAACAAATACAATACAATCATTCAATCATACAATCATTGCATCCAATACATTAAAGTAAACCAAAACATCTCCAGACTGACCCTGAAACTTTGCATTTTGTTCACATTCAGTGAACGTCCATCATAGTCCATCATAGTTTAAAACCCAGAGAGGGAGAGAAATAATATCATCGCATCGTGAAGTCCTCGGTTCACATCTAAATCAGCAGCTGTCACATCACCAACCCGAGCTTGTGTTTTTAATAATGTCGTTATGTTCTGCATGATCCGGTTGATGATGACTCACCACATCAATCAGCTGCGCGATGGACAGCCCGAACTTGACGATGACCACGTCGGAGATGTTCGGCACGGGCCTCGACCACTTGTTGTAACCGGCGAACAGCGTCTTGAAGAGCTCATCCTCGGCGTGAGAGTGGGTTTTCTCATGACAAAGAGCTGCAGGAACATTATGTCTGTTCATTAAAGGTGTACTCTCTTCTTAAAACATTTATAGAGGAAAGATACAATATAAAAGTAATGGAATAGATAAATTGGTCACATTTATTTAACACTGTACAAATGAAACTCCAAAATCTATTACAATTCAGAATTTTAATATGCATTTATAGATCCATTAAATAGTTCTCTTGGAGCTGCAGTGGGGCGTTTTTGAACATTTAAAGTTAGCTCACATGAAATGGTTTTGTTTAAACTTTTGACTTTTGGACATTGAAGTTATTTGAGCAGTTTGAACCTTTTGGTTCCTCCAATGTGAAGTGGGTGAGTTGCTCAATATAAAGGAATCATATCCATGTTTTGTCTTCCGTATCGCTCAGATGCTCAATTCAATTCTAGTAAATCAAACTGGCATTGTATTGTTTCAGCACAGACCTCTACTCTGAACATATACGTCCTTTCCTGCTAAAGTCTTATCGACTTTTCCGCATCTTAGCAAATCTTTTGATCTGTTGATTTGAACTCCCCCTGTGGGTCGTCTGCTAAAACCTCTCGAGGTGAACAGGTGGAGACTGGACAAATATCTCCCTCGGCAGCAACGTTTCAGCTGCAACCTCTCTCTATCTCTCAAATGTTATTATTATGGATGTGTGGCTTCGCAACAAGAGGTGGTTTAATCAAATTGATTCTGAATACGCAGTCTAGACACATTTGCGTACAAGCTCAGACTGAGGCGCTGTATTATTTTTCTGCACTGACATAGACAGTAAATCCCGCCCCTTGGGGATTACCGCTCCCACCTTCATCAATGTAGTCAGAGTCAATTACACACATCATTGCTTGCTTGTGTTAAGTGGAGGTGAGCTAATTTCTCACCAGTGAAGGGTGTTTATTGTCGAGCTGTCTGTCACTCTGTGTTTCAGCTGGTGCATGAAACAATTACCGGTAACTGAGTTTTCACTCGAAGCAGAGGGTGATGGCAGCGTGTTTACATTTATGTATGTAAATGTGCTTTTTGAAACCCAGATTTGACATTTAAGGGAGATCAACTGGCAGAAATTGAATCAGATTTTCAGAATGATGTTTCCAGAATGAATAATCAGCTGAAACTAAGAATCAGAAGTTTTTGTCTTTTGTTCTTAGAATAAGTTGTTGTATCTACGTAGGGAGCAAGTCCTCCTCCAGTCCACCATGCTGCACTGTCATGCTTCTACAGGAGCCCAGAATGGACAATAAAAAGGCCTTTTGTATTTTCATGTCACCTGAGGGCCACCTTGATTCTCTGACATTATAAAGGAAGGGGCGACTGGTAGCAGCAAAATGTATTTCTATCTCTTGGTTTCTAATCTACAGATTCCACAAACATTCAGTTTGTGGTGTTTTGTGACTTACCTTGTTTCAAAAGGTTAGTTCCTGTTCTAACCCTAACCCTGGTTTCTGCAAGGTATTTCTTCCCAATGGAGTCTGGTGGCTCTCACCAGAGCATAAAACAGCTAAAATAAAGCCATCTTTCAGTAAGGTAAAGCAGTGATGATTTTTCAGGCTAAAATGCATTACTGACTGCCATCTTCCTTCCAACTTTGGGTCTCATAAAACCCCACTTCAATGAATTCAAACTATCCCTCAAATTACATAAAGATACTTTATTTTATTTTATAAAGAAACATCTAATGGCAGCTTTTCTCCAGAGATTTATAAGAGGAAATGTTGACCTGCAGCATCACACCAAAGCCAAACCTCAGGACTCAATTAAATAAAATCAATAGTGGGTTTACATGCCATTAACACCCACTGCCTCTGGCTCAGTGTTTGACAGTGTGACATGTGCTTCCATCAAAGATCCTAAAACAAGGCCTTGGACCACCTACATCCGACATCAGTCATGGCTGCTTAGCCAGGCCACATCATTTCCTGACCACGGCTGAGCTGTAGCTGTGATGACCACACTGACAACCCACAATGGACAGAGGATAACCAGCTGAGGGGCTTTAATGTTGCATGGAGTTAACCTGAGGGATGCATGCAAATCTGTTTAAATGATTTATTGCCTATGCTAATTCTTTGGCTTGAGGGTCTTTAACAGTGAAAGCCTGGACAAGTATGCAGATGAAGCCTCTGTAGAGCACAGCTGTTTCCTAATGTGGTGTGTGGGTTCCATGTGAAGTGACAATTTAGGCAATTGTTTTAGCAATAGTTTGGGGAAAAAATAGTTAATACTTTGAATTCAGGGTTAATGTGCAAACGGTGCACTTGGGCCCATCTCCTAACATCATGAACTAATTTCATTCTGCAAACAAGCAGGCACCAGAGACTTCTTATCTGCTGTCAGGGCGGCACACGTTCATCTGTCCATGCACCTGGGAAGGACCAGATGTGGGGCTTACAAAAAAAATGGCTCCCGGGTGCCATAGATCAAAGGCTCCTGCCAGCGGAGACTTGAAATGGAATGACACCTCCAACATCCAGCACACTGCTGCTGCGCACGTTGGACCGTGGCCAAGCCCCTTGGCGAGGCGTATGGAACACTGACCAGTTTAGATGATCGAGTCAGCAGCTTCTCAAGCCAGAGGCGCTCTCGTGAAATTGGGCTGTCAAATATTTAAGAGTAAAAAAGAAAAGTTCACTTAAAAAAACAAAATGCAACAATTTTCTTCCTTGAGTTGACTAAAATTGCTGCATTCGAGCCAGAAAAGGTGAAGCCCATCAGTGACATAATGAGTTGATGTTGGCAGGAGATCAAGCACCTGCATATCTGATTGCTGTTGCATGTCAGCATAGAGGGAGGGGGACAGAATCTACAGTGGTTTCACTTTAAGCCCTCTCTCACATACGCCACAGGAAGACATGTTGTCTTAGACTTCTGCTCACCACCCTTCCTTGCATTTGGGAAAGAACTCATAAATATCCATGCAGAAGATCCTGAATTGCTGAATAGAGCTGTCCTGAGATCCCCTGTCAAGCTTGATGGACTAAAAACTCAAACTAAAATTAACTTGTCCATCTTATGACACTGTGATGTCCACATAAAATCCTATCCACTTGATGTGCACAATGGACACAGTACAACAAGGAAAATTACAGTTAAACTTGACCTTTAACCCAAGGGTTGAACCCGGAAACCTGCTTCGAACTCTGACTACCAATGTGCATCTTTGTCTTGTCCATTTCTGTTTTTGACAAAACTTCGACCATTTACACCCACTGAAATTATAAACATGATGACTTAGCTATTACAGCATAATATGTGTAATATTTTCTGACACTGATTTTTAAGAATTTGTGATTTTCTTGTGAAGAACAGCTGGGACGCTGGGACAATTTCTTAATATGCATAGTTATGGATTACAGCCAGTTTATCAGCTTATATTGGCCTATCACAGACATTGATAGGGTCCATCGGTATCAGTGTACATGTTGTCAGATATGCTGTGTTATGATAGCTGTTTTTCTAGAGAACATATGATGCAAAAATGATGGAGGGGACAGAAATTGGGTTAGCTATCTTCTTTTATTCTTATATATTTTTTGGAAAGTAAGCAATTGCCTGCCCTGTATTTTGATTTATTCTTTATTCTATCAAAATTTCTATATTTGGAATTTGTTGACAATTAAATATATTGTATGTTTTCCTTTATAATAATACATATTAATGTTGAATATTATTTAAAAAGTTTCCTGAACCAAGAAAGCAGCAAAATGTGCAAAATCATTACACAATCCACACAGAAAAAAAGTTATATGAATCCAGCTCAAAATTTACATACAAGCCACCATATTGAGTTTTTTTTTGTTTTTTTTTCATGCGGGTTGAGTTCTACTTGGCGTACCAAACTCTTAGTTGGTATCGGAGATAAGCAAGCTAGGTTATTCATCTCATTAATTTTTTCCCCTCAAACTCTGCTTGTTACATGTTTGATCAAAAATGAAATATAAAGGGTTTTTTATATACAGTGGTGAAACTGTCTCTTCCGAAATACAAAAAAAAAACTTCGGATAAGCGCGAGGCACTAATTTACCTCAAATTTGAGAAAGGCATTGTGGGAGTTTTGAGTGCAAGTGCGCAGGTTTTCAAATGGAAAGGTAAGCTAACAGGTTCACTTTTAAGTTGGATAACTTTATTACTCAACACAGTCCACAAATGTTAATTAGCACACTGAGTGTCGCAGTTAGTCTATTTTGGCAAAATGTCGGTTTAAGCGAGGCGTTTTGAAGTTACCTGCAGTGACGAAAACGGCAACATATTTATCTAGTTCTCCGTTAGCAGAAGGCAGGATAAAATATTTTTAAAAAGTGTTTACCTGACTGGCACAGGAGTAGTGAGCAGAGGAAAGCCGTCCTCGCAGAAAACAGGTGGTTGTGTCCCATTTTGTACTCTGCTGCTAAAAAGTCCAACTTCACTGGAGAGCACCGAGGTGTTTCCGTCCGCTGTCAAAACGTTACCTTGAAAGCGTGATTTGTAAGCAGAAACTGTCATCTTCGCAGTTGGGAGGCATATCAGGACAACTTCACCACTACTGTCCGTGTAGCTGCGTTTACATCTGAGGGCAGGGAGTGAGTATGGCGATACTCTGGCCCAATAACTTCACTCTTTTCCTCCTGAAGCTTTGCATGTATCACTCTTCACACTTTAGCCCTGGTTACTCGCGCTCTTCCTGCGGTGAACCTCTTGTTTCCGCGCTCCCACAGCCTGTCCGCTCAATGAGTCTGTGAGCCATCCGGTGCTGAATCAGGGAGCGGCACACTGTAGCTTACCTCTAAATGCACTTGCAGATTCAATTACCACTTCTAATAACGGCCCTTACGAATCAAATATGATTTTAAGCAAAACAGTGCTATTTTTGACTGTGTATTAATTCTCCAAACAATTCCACGTTTTTACGCACGGTGCCAAGAATTTGCGCGTCCTTGTTGACCTAATTTTCGATATCCATTTAATAGTGCTTAAGTTGTCTCTTTTTCCATGATTGAAGCTGAAGCATTGTAAGTGGTCACTCTGGTCTATCGGGTCCGCAAAACCACATCATCCACTGTGAGAAGACAGGACACATCTGAGTACTTCACGTCTTTCATCCGGTGCCTTTAACAGTCCCTCCTCCTCTTCCTTTCTCTCTCTTGCTCACTCTTTCGCACACGCACGCGCAGCCCCCCCCCCCACACACACACACACAAGAAAAGATGGACCTCTCATCAATGGCAAATAATCGACCAATAACTTAGATAACCTGGTTTGCACCAGAAAAGTATGGATTGATTGTTTATTTGCTTTGTGAAACATTAAAGGCTCTGTAAATAAGTGACACATGCAGCTGAATAGCCCATAAGATATTTCTGTGGGAGACAGCTAGAGGGCAGACTAGGTGAATAAATATTCCTTGTGAAGTTTAAGCCCCCCTAAAATTTTGATATATGAGGAATTTGTGAGACCATGACATTACATTCACAAAATAAAATCTGTATATTTTGTTGCTGTTTACTAGATAAAGCATACTTCATTAAACAAATTTATATTATTACACATTTTAATGAATGTGTGTAAAATGTGAGGCCATCTTCTCACAGGAGTCCTTGCAGGGTTAAATAGAGAATAGCACAATGTAGGTAAATAAAATAACTTTTGACAAACAAAAGTGTTTCTCACATTTGCACATGTAATTCCAGTTTAGATACACAGACAGTTTTTCTTTTCTAATCTTAAAGTTTATATTCTGTGTAAAATCTTACATTCCCTAAACAATGTGCAGAGTCAGAAGTGCTGTGCTTTAAAGAGCTTTATCCTGTTTTCTTATGTATGCTGCATTTCTACTTATTTCATATGAATCACAAGAATCACCAAATTGTTTACTATGTCTTCCACATGGTACTGCATAGTTTTCTCCCAACAACAGGTAACAAATAATCCTTTATAACAATGCATTTCAGTCTTTTTTCATTGCAAAAACAAATTGTGCACAGGAAAACACAAGTCATCTCTAGCACATCCTGGCCTCCATCCTCACCCTGGAACCAGATGGCCGGTCCATAGCTCCCTCTGAAGAAAACTAACAGAGCCATTATGTTTGGTCTCTGAAGGCCAATCTTGTTTGATCCATAAACACTCAACTTGGCTTTAAACCTGCACCACATACTGTTACCACATTTGACCTTACCTGATTCCAGAAATAATACCAGGCTGGAAAATAATATTTTTATTTATGTTGAGACTTTAACTTTGTTGAAAGGGAAACTTTTTTTTTATATCCAACAATATTTTTTTTGCTGTGTTCTCATCTTTCTCTCAACTTTACTGTTGTCATTTTTTATTCTTTTAAAGTAGTGGATCCCAAACTGGGCAGCGCACAGCCTGCCTTTATCATAGTCCCTTTTAGCTTTTTTTTTTTTCTTTATTCAGTTATTTACTGCCCCAATATCAGCCGTAACCAAAAAAAAAATATAGCTATAATTTCAAAAATAAAACTCTCTTTCGAAAAATATCTCCAGGCTACTCTCTGCAAGACCCTAACCTTAGAAATTGTAAATGTATGCTCTGTTTAATCTGATTTTAGAGGGTAGGTCATATAGAGGCATCAGTATTAAATAGAGACTGATTCATAACCATTTAAAAACGTTTAATAGTTGCTTTGACCTTGTTGATTCCTCCAGAAGGTAATTACCGACTCTGACACATTGTTGTACGTCAGAGCTCCAAAGCACAAATAGATAAATTCATTAAATATGGACTTGCATGAAGGTTTGTTTTTCCTTACTTTGGGTCTCACACAGGATACCAAACATCCTCACCGAGTTGGAGGATGACATGAGAGCAGCAAGTCTTTTCATCATTTCCTTAGTGATGTATTTTGGCAATGTCTTTCAGCTGCTTGGTGAATGAAGCATGCAGGGCCTGCGAGGAGATCTCCAGCCTGTTGGCGATGTCCGCTGCAGCACGGAGCATGTCTTCAAAGGCCAAGGACTCTTCTCTGATTCTGCTCCGGAAATACACACAATCCAGGTCACCAAGTGGAGAAACAGGAGGGAAGAAATGTGCAGATGTGGAGAGAGACAGAGTAAGTGGGGCTGAGGACATTTCATACGTTAAAGGGAGGGTGATGCATGTGGTTGCTGTTAAAGCTGGTAACGTAATGGGAAAGATTATCTAAAGGGGAAATATATAACATATATAATGCAAAGCATGACAGTGGGTCATCTTGTAAACGCTGGGTGATCTTGATCAAGATGTATCATGATATAACATTTTCTCTGGTAATTCAATAAATGAACAGTCAGTATGCACTGACCACATGGTAAAAGCCTTTTGTATGCCTCTGTGTTAATTAAATACTTGACAAATCAAACATGCTGGCTATTTCTAGTTTAATTAACACTTTCAAGTGAATGTAGTTAGATGGCAATATTTTCAGCTATATACTACATATAGAGACTAATCAGTTTAAGGTAATAATTTTATCAAACTACACCTGAATAATCTCTAAATTAATAAAACTAAGAAAATTAAGCACACTGCTGTTGGAAAAAGCCACTAAGGAAATATTTATCATCAGGTTTTTTTTAGGAACCAATGATTAATAAATAACATTGCAGGTAAGAGGAAAAACATATTTTACTTGAACTGTCCCTTTAAAGGACTCACTGCCACATATCAGGTGAATTATTGAATTTAGATTTATTCATCTCCAGAGCTCATTGTCATTATTTTGTTAATTGTTTTTCAGTTAATTGTTTGTTTTCAAATGTCAGATTATAGTAAAACATGTCCATCACAAATTCCCAGAGCCCAGGGTGAATTCTTCAATTAGCTTGTTTTGTCCAACAGACACTCAAAAATCCAAAGATATTCAATTTGCAAAGACAGCTGGGATTAGCTCCAGCCGCCCACGACCTGAGTTTGGGCGAGCGGTTAAGGATAATGAATGAATGAAACACTGAAAAGCAGCAAAGCCTGACATTTGAGGGGAGGAAACCAGAGATTGTGTGGCATTTTTGCATGATAAACGTCCTAAAATATGTTATTGGGTTTTTGTTTTTGAATACCTTGAACCGTGACCACTCAAACTGTGAAACCTGGATACCTATCAAGAATGCAAGTAGAGACAAAATGCGGGTGCCTTACCGTGATATCAATAGTTTTGATATTTTAATAACTTTTACTTTTCCTGTGATTGACATGTTATGAAAGCATGACACCCTTGCCCACATTTCTCATTTCTGTGTTTTCAGCATTTATTTGGTTACATCTTTAGTACCCCTACCAATAAGAGCTAATCTTTTCCTAAACTGCACTGTCTTCATTACAACCTTGACCTTTATGAAGTTTAACACAGAAAATCTCACTCACTTCTGCATCCCACTGCTAGGCGCCTCCCCTTCCAGCTGCTTCTCCATATCTTCTTCAGCTTTCTCCACCACCTCGTGGCAGCTCTTGTGGTCCGCTTGAATTCCAATGACATTTTCCTTAATAACATCTTCATAGCTCTGATCTCCCAGCTCTGCCCCCACAAACTGCACCAGGTTCTCTACCACTGCCTTGTTGCCATGCTGGATGGCCTGCAGAAAGGCCAGCTCCTCTTTCTGGGCCTTGAGCCTTCGAGCCGCTGCAGTGTTGGTGTTGAAGAAGACAGAGCACTTGTCAGGCTGCGGCTCGTACTGCAGCGTAGGAGAGGGTGACGGTGAGAAGGCTGCTGATGTGATCCAGTCCTGATTGTTTCTGATCCTCACAGGCTCATCACTGACTGCCTGAGATGTGTCATTGGTGGCCATTATCACGGAGTCGCTGCCGAAGCCTGAACCCCAGTCTCCACTTTGGCACAATGTTGGGGTTGCCATGGATACCCAGGCCAAGATGAAGGGCATCCAACAACGCCACATGGTAACCTGAAAGAAGGAGGTGAGGGACTTTAAATAACTTCTGTGAACTTAATCAACAAGTACAAAAAAGGGCAAGATACTACAGGCAAACACTTTTTTGCTGTGAGGGATTTTGAGCTCTATTGCTTTAATAACACGTCTTCTTACAGGAAATATCTGAGAATTTAACAAGGCAAAATATTCTCTATCTTCTGACTTCTGTTGTTTGTCTTTTTGATTATCATCTGTCATTGTTCCTTTTTTTCTTACTATACTATATGTATTTTTACATCTTTGTCATGGCTTTTTTTGCACATCTTTAGTTAGTTGGTGTGTTTTATAGGTGCAGGTAGGTTGGCTGTTCATTGTCTGTATGCTAGGCTGATCTTTACTGGCTGCTTACACTCAGTGGACACTTTATTAGTTAGCATGATGTACCTAAAAGAGTAGCCAGTGTGGTCTTCTGCTGCTGTGGTCCATCTGCTTCAAGGTTGGACGTGTTGTGTGTTCAGAGAAGACCTTCTACATACCTTTGTTGTAACGAGTTATTTGAGTTACTGTTGCCCTGCTATCATCTCCAACCAGTCTGTTCATTCTCCACCTCTGGCATCAACAACCATGTCACATTTAAAGTCACTTAAATCACTTTCTTTCTCATTCTGACACTTGATTACTTCAGCATGCTTCCTTCATCGTGTCTACATGCCTAAATGCATTGAGTTGCTGCTTACCTCATGAAAGGGCTGGTGAGTGGAAAAAAGAGTCCAGCAAAAAGTGAATAATCGTATATTAAATGTTGTACTTCTAAAATTTAACACTGAAATAGATTCAGTGTGTTGGGTCTTGGTTTAGCCCAGACGGTGTAAACATTGGACTTTTTCGTGTGATTTCTATTCAAACAGCATGCCAGTCTGTAACCTGTTTTATTATACACAGGAACTCATTCAGTCCATGTCTCCAGTGGTAATTACAAAAAAAGTCACGACACTGAGGTAAATAAATGTAAATTAATGTTTAAAGACATCTTACAAAAAGGTCAATATCCTTGCAGAATTTTGGAGCACTGAGGGAATATTAAGTAAGGACCATCATTTGTCCACTATCACCTTTTCCAAATCAAAGTGCCTCCACTCTCAGGAGTCACATAAACTTGCATTTTTAGAATGGACCCATGAATCTAAACAACCACAGGCTGTTTATCAGGCTACTCTATAACTCTATAACAGTGTTTTTCAACCACTGTGCCATGGCACACTAGTGTGCCTTGAGATATTGTCTTGTGTGCCGTGGGAAATTACTAAATTCCACCTAATTGGTCTAAAAAATATTTATTGAAAACCAATTAATTATTATCCG
>JAOWBC010000383.1:7195110-7213372 GCA_028566105.1 Hypoplectrus providencianus | reverse complement strand
TAGGCACAGCCTCCCCGTGACCCGGGATTACCTGGATGAAGCGGTTCGGAAAATGAATGAATGAATGAATGAATGTAAACTAGGTAAGGCGGACATTTCTGAAACCACAACAAGAAGGATGGCAGGAAGTGGTGTTCACAAGTCAGCTGAGGTGACTCCCACTAGTATCCACTGCATCCTCTCTCTTTCCCTCTCTCTCTCTCTCTCTCTGGTTGGTAATGGAGGGAGGTCGGCAGGAGGAAAGTGAGAATCAAGACCCCAGCTGTGTTCCCATCCAAGCAGAGACTCTTAATCAATACCAGGCGGCCAAAAGAGGCACGACAAAAAATAGTGAGGGTCAGGGTCACAAATATCAAGCCAGTCTTGTGTGCTAAATTGAACACTGGGTTTCCAGGGGTGCAGAGGGTCTTTGGGTGCTGATCCATCTGAATGAAGACAAAGAATAGAAAGAATCTATTTTATTTCTCCCCTATAGTTCAATAGGATTTGGCTTCAGATTTCAGCAGAAAGGAGTTATCAAAGAAGTTTTAGATTTTCCACTTTTTCACCCTGCCGCAGCATTTGGTTTGTCTCTTCAGGAGTGAAATTTGATTAGAAAGAGCAGACATAATAATCACCCTCAATTCTACTCTTCATTTATTCTTTTTTGATGTTGGTTTTTCAAACAGACCTGCTGCTCTGCTACCTGCTATTGGCATTCAGATCACCCCTGTGCCAAATGCACTCAAGATAGCTCAGAGGGAATCAGGCTGTCCTTGAGGCTCTCGTCAGTCTGCTTTAATAATGGGATTTCCACACATTACATACAAAACTCGCTGGGTGCTAATGTAGGAGAATAATATTTCTAGGAAAGGGTGCACTTGAGGCCCAAATTGAATTTACAACGTTACATTGACTTTAAAAAGAGGCTGTGGCACGTGTAATGCCCAGGAAATAATAGTCTGCTCCAATGAGCAGCCAAGCACCGGGCAGAGGATTAAATGGTGGTGCTGCTCTGGATTTGCCACACACTGGGACAGTTCAAACATTAACACTGATTTTAGCTTACTGTAAACACGTTGCAGTCGAACACTTTTAGTGCTGTTTTCCAAAAGCACGCTGGGTCAGGAATTTCTCATGTTTTGGCTTCTCGCTCCTCATTTCCTTTGTGTTTCCTGCTCTTTCACCTTTGCACAAATTCTCTCACACACACACACAAACACACCGGCACAATCATTAGTGACACAATATTTCATGAAATTTGACAACAGCTGAATTTGCTCAGTGATTGCATTAACACATGGACATTACCTGTCTACAAAGCTTCGTCCAAAGCATCACATAAATGTATTGCACCACATTCATCCGTTGCATTTTAATGAAATGTTAGATCTCTCAAGGTGGAAGGAACTATTCCCAGGATTGTTGAATGTGAAACAAATCAGCATAGATATTGCTTGATTCAAATTGCAGATAAAGCACTGTCTAAACAAATATCCGTGAGCAATTTCTCAATGTGGCTTTTTATGTGTATTGCATTGTTTTATGATTATGGACAGTGTCACTCATGCATCTTTCATGTCTTACTTGTGGATTCCAGTGCAGCTTTCCACCTCAAAACTGTTGTTGTATGCATGAGCAGATGGGCTGGTGGTGCTGTGTCCAGACACCCCCACCTGCTCTTTGTTTGGGGAGAAAACCCCACTGAGGTGATTTAGGTGTTTATTAGGTGCTCGCCTTCCAAAATTCAAAAGGCAAAGTAGAAAAGGAGAGGAAACAGGAGACAAACAGACATCTAGTTTGTCAACTAAAAAATGTTTTATGGGCTACACAGAGAGACATATTGATGATGTAAGTACTTTTCTGTGTGTGTGTGTATCCTGAACTGCTGAGGGATCACTCTGCAGCCCATTACTGGATGATGAGACACCGTCACTGCCGGTAATAGTTTTGACTCTGCTAAAAGTAACTGTACACGCTTTTTTCCACACCAGTACGTTTTATTGTAAATAGGCACTTTAACATTAGTACGACAATGAAATGACATTTCATGAGCATCCATCGAGACCGTGCTGGAATAAAGTTTCTTGCAGGGGAGTCAATCACAACTCATGGCAAAATATTTGAAGCAGATGTGCTGTCAGTTAGACTTTTTACAACACATAGGGTCATTTTCATCTTGGAAAATTGCTTTCAATGGCAAAATTATATTAGTGTAGTTTTGGCCTCCAGTGTATGAAGGTGTGTGTGAATGGGTGAATGATCATCTGGAGTGTTAAAGTGCTTCATGTTGTTGTTACATGTGTGCAGTCCATTTACCAGTTACCTTGGGGCCTCTTACCAGCTGGATGTACCTTTAACAAAAGTGCCTTGGAGGCATCCGGACAAAATGCCCAAACCCACTCAACTGGCTCCTTTCACCATGAAGGAGCTGCAGCTCTACTCTGGGCTCTTCCTTGTTAACCAACAGAAGGATACCATTTCAGATGCATGTATCCATGATGTCATTCTTATGTTGTTGGTTCTTTTTTTTATATCAAAGTTCATAAACATACAAAAGGAATGTAGCTGGACTGGCATATCAAGAGCCTTCTGGTTCAACTCCCTCTTCACTACAACAGTCCTGTACTGTACCTGCATCACTGCTGACCCTGCACCAAACTGCCTTTCCATCTCACGCACCATTTTCTCCTCACTTTTGAACACGACTCAGAGAAACTTGAACTCCTTTACTTGGGGCAGTAACTCACTCCAAACCCAGAGGGAGCAATCCACCATTTTTAGGTAGAGAACTCTGGCTTCAGTGCGAGAGGTGGTGACTATTATCCTAACTGTTTCACACTCTGCTGGCTTTCAAAGTCATTTAATGAAGCCAATAAATTTCTATAGCCAACTCTCAGGACACATTTTAATTTAATCCCAACACTGTTGATGCAGAAGTATATTGTTTGACAAAAATATCCTTATCAGAAAAAGTTGTGTAAAAAAATCCATCAGTGAAAAGCCATTTTAGCTTATAAATTTGATTTTTTTTCTAGTTTTCATTAGTCTTATACAAAAGTGAATGGGTTATCTCAGAACAAAACACTTGAGGTTGTCATCTTTAGCTTTGGGAAACACAGATTGACATATCAAATCGAAATATTGAAAAAAATATTTACTGACCTATTGATGTCTTGTGCAAATGGTGAATATAAAGTCAATCATTACATCTACTACATCTTAAAGTACACATATAAATGTTCTGTTCATGTTTTCATGATATGCTGTTATAAGAAGCCTCATCTGAGGTTCCACACAGCACAGAATCAGTGTTTGCTTTGAAACCTCGTTGAATCATTGTCAGTCCTCCTCCTTAAGGTTAACAGCCTGCCTTTGGCCTGCTGTAAAACCATCCTCAAAGACTGTACACGGTTTATGGTATGTGTGATTATTAAGCTGAAGCATCGCAGCTTATACACTTAATTGAACTCATGATATACGGTAACACTGGAAATCCATGCAGTGTGCTACGAGAAGTGAACAACAATGACAAACTTTACAGGTCACTCCCTGGAAGTCTTTTACATATTTTAAAAAATACTTTAAGTGTTAGACATCTATTAATATCTAGTCATAATGCAGACAGAGTTTTTCAATCTTAAGGGTAAAATCTATGAAAGGATTTTACACTTTCTGCCTGGAGATTTGTCTTCGTGGCTGTCATTTTGTATAAAGATAGGTGTGTCAGAAGAACCTGCCCTACAATGTGTTTCCCATATACAAGGATTTCCCTCCCCTGAGTTATCCTTTGCACTTTTGAACTGCCTCTCTCCTTAATACCCTTGTCCATTGATGACAGTTATACAATACATTTCCTAAACAGTATGGTCAACAGCCCCTTTGTCTGTGTGTACTGTTCAGGGTCAAGGGCTCAGTTCAGGACAATGCTGTCTTGCTACTCTCACATTACTGTGCTTAGTTACAAAACAAGCTGATGGCATGGCTTTAGTCAGGGTCAAACACTGTCGTCCATCTCTATATATCAGATTCCATGTTGATGCAGAGAACTGTGATTTAGCTCTCATTATGGCTCAGAGCTGGTGGAAAATACTTGTAAAGTACAGGGAAGTGGTCCAAAGCTGCAAAACTGTTAGTGATCGTCATTTGATAGATTTAGATTGTGTGTGTGTGTGTGTGTGTGTGTGTGTGTGTGTGTGTGTGTGTGTGTGTGTGTGTGTGTGTCTTGCTTGGCTTTTACCAGAAAGATAGACATTGTGAGACTAATAAGCTCACATTTCACTGATAATGGAAGATAAGGGACAAGTCAATGTGTCAAGCCTCTTTTTTGTGTGTGTGTGTTCGGAAGTGTAATGCACGTTGATTAAGTGAATGTTAATAAGCAGTGGTTTGGTGGCTGTCATGACTATCTGCTTACATGTCCCACACTGGTGGATTTTAGCCACTAATGGCAGGATGCTCTGTGCCTGAGACCCACCTCTCTATTAGAGTGATTACTGGGACTGAGGGGACTGGCAGGCTTTGGTGTGCTAAATAGCATATCAAATTCAATTTCCTATATTTGGTTATTTTAAAAATGATTCACATTTTCTCAGACTCTACAAAATGTTCCTAAGCAATTATTTAAGCTGTAAATTATAACAAGTTGTGGGGTGATAAGTGACTATATTGTAACTTTAATCTTTCATAGTGGAAGTAGTCTGCAAAAGCCAGATAATTCTGCAGCATTGTAGCCATATTAGCGGTGCAGGTCAGTCCATCAGCTCTTCACACAGGATTGAAATGAAATATCTTAGCAACTGATAGATGGATTTCTAGGAAATTTTAAACAGACATTCATCATCCCCAGAGGTAAAATCCCTAAAGCTTTGGTGATCTACAGACCATTTCACCAGCAGCAGGTCAAAATTTACCTCTCTAACATCTTCCTGTTGGTTTTGCACAATTGGTGACAACTAATAATTAGCATGTTAGCATGTCAGTGTTTGCTATTGCCTCGGAGCACTGCTTTTCCAAAGTAAAGCCTCACACAACTGCTTGTTATTGAATGATTTTCAGTATGGACAGTGTTCACAAGCAGTGTTTTGTTACTTTGACTCATCATTAATTCTGCTCTGCGTCTGTCAGACAACACAGTGCAAAGATCAACCCTCTACTTTTGCTGATGATAATTAAAGAAGACTCTTCTGCAGAAGATGTTGATAACCCATCCCACAAATTTAAAGTCGCAGTCTGGAAGACCTTCATTTGCATGAAAATCTTCAAGATTACTTTAACATTTGACACAAATGGCTTTGTCAGATAACAGCCCATATTCTACAATACAAAGCAAAAGGCACAAACCGTGTAATTAAGAGGACAGTGATGAGTAAATGAGTCCTAACAAGGGTATATCTGTTGGCAGGAGTTGTTCATATTCACGGATGGTTGGTGCTAAACCTGGCAAGATATCCGTAGTGTGGTACGGTGTCATCTCTGTTTACAAATATTTTTTCATTGCTTTCAGTCCGAAGTTAGTCACAGAAAACACTCCAATTATGCAAATAGGACACACGCTTATTAGTTTTGAAGGGTATGACCTGTGTTTGTTTATTATATAATGTCAAAAACACAAACAACGCCTGGGGAGAGGACTATAAGCTTGCTGGCAATTATCTTTAAAAACAAAAATGGCCCAATACTTTGGTTTGAAATGTGTTTACCTGTCATTAAAAGAAAAGGTGTACTTGTTCCTTTTAAGCCTAAAGTTTAATTTGCGCTTTGCTTTATTAAAATGAAACGGATGTGGATAAAGGCTGAGTTCAGTTAGGTCTGCTACAGTTAATGTTAAGGTTCCAGCTATTTCTGCTGTTTCTTTTAGAAGTTTATAGTGTTGGCACTCCTTAAACGTAATCACAGCTTCCAGTAGAGAAGAAAAGCATGCAGGCATCTACAAACTTTCTTAATGATCAATTACAATATTAAAGATATAGCCTAACATGTTAGCATTATTTCAGACGGATTGCAGAAGAATATGTTTGTACAACAACTTGTATAATCAATAATCCTTAAAAGGTATGTTGATATTTCAGCCTGATAAAACCCCAACATTTCACATGGAATTATCTCAAATACACAAAGCAAGTTGCTATATTCCTTTAATAAACTTCTTCCTGCTTTGAGATTTATGTTAGGGCTTCTTAAAGATCCTTTACTTGTTAAATGCAGTTCTTAATCACACACTTTATAGAGGACTTCCTGGGAGCACTCTGCAGCTCTGTGCAATTCCCTAATTCGTTCTCATCACAGTAAGTGAAAGTGAGAGGACATTTGAGTCCCTTAAAGGGAAAGTCAATTAAGGAATCCCGGATGATTTATTGTTTGCTACAAATACATTTTCTGCTTCCCATTTGACACCAATTTTACAGCTTATTTTAATTAACTCTATAGGTTTCATCAATAAGTGCTCCTCTAGTGCTGCGTTGTTGTCAGTCTCGAAATCTTCACTTAAAAACCTGATGACACCATAAAATACAGATTTATGATACATTTTATGTATTTTAATGAAATTTAAACCATCTATCTCATTTATCTTTGGCAAAGAAAACATTTTGATCCTATCCAATTATGTCAATTTGACAAATGATCTATAAATTGAAAAAAAAAAAAAGTATGAAGCTTGTTTAATTATCGCTTCTGTTGTCTGCAGGTCCTAACAAATAATTGTGCTTGGAGTTTTCACTCCTATGGGGTCATGCTTGAGAAGTAAAACTTTAAAAATCCAGGTAACAATAGCCAGGACCTCTGATATGCTAGCAGTGTTTCTGAAACTTGAACAATCATGCAGCAAAATATTTAATTCATATGTTGACAAGAAGAGTTAAAATCTCATGGATACGGTGATGTACAGCGCACAAGCCCCAAGCTGTCAAGCTTGTTTGACGTCAACCGAACTGCTTGCAGTGTGAATAAAGGATAAAGGGGCGCTTCAGCAATTTGGTAGAGACAAAAGAAAGTAGATGCCAAGCTAACTTCACTTTTAGTCCCTTTACTCCAAATTATCAGAGGTTATTTTCCACATCGAATGCACGGCTATCACCACTGGTTTCTCTTTGCAGTCCCTGTTTATTCACCCTAAAAAGCCTAAATACAAACTGCAGTGTAACATGTGTGCTGTGTGTCGTTAGCTCAGCCTCAGACTTTTGCACAAAACATGCCAGGAACTGCATCTGTTCTGGTACTTTCCAACAGACATTTCCTTTGTTTAATGTTTCCATACATTCTTTACTGGAGAAATGTGCAGATATTTCCATAAGGGGCCGGTGTGGCTGCAGATTTTCCATCCAATCAAGCAGGAGCACACCGAGCCTGACTTTAATCAACTGATCTCAGAGTTCAAATACTTGATTAGTCGAGTCATGTCTGCTGTTGTTTGGTTGGAACAAGATCTTGCAGTTTTTACTTCATACAACACCTTATTTTCCAGTTCAAACCACAAACCAAACAAAAAGCACTATACCTTAACAATACCTTATCTCACAATGGTAATACAATTATTTTGTGTATCAGCGTGGTTGTGGTTCAAACTCAATCCAAAGTTTAATTGGTTCTTCACTCGAACAAACAATCCACACTGAAACCTAACCCCCTTGGTGGAGGCAAACAGTGCATTAATGAAGAAGACCATAACATTATTTTAAAACAAATGTGTGCTGGTGATTGAATACTCAATAATTCTATCAAATTTCAGAATAGGTGTAAACCACAAAGAACCAACTGCTGTTTTGAAACGCATTAATCACAGTCTATCAAAGGTCTCCATGCTCCTGTAGTGTGACAAATGGACCTATTAGGTGCTAATTAGGCCTAGATTAAGGTGATGGAACGCAGTGACAGATTGAAGGATGTACTTCCACTGTGAGGAGGCACAGGGGGCATGACTAATAATGTTTTTAGCCCTTAAGTCTCGCTCCTGACTGACAGTTTTGATGGCCTCCGGTGTTCATCAATAAAGATGTTTCCCAACACCCCAGAGAGTTAATTTCTCCCACAACTGAGAAATGGATTATACTAGAAAAAAGCCCAATGACAATGTAACAACAAGACACTTTCTACTGTTTTGTTATGGTTCAGAAATTGAATTACTGAGCAGGCCTCTGGAGCCTCGGGCTTATCTGTGTTATAAACCCTCAAACATCTTTCAGGCTGATGAACTGAGGCACTAGTGTATCTTAATAGTGGATGTATGTGACCTCAGTGTGTACTGGCAGTGATGGGGATCATTTGCATATGCATGTTAGGCAATGAACTACAAGCTCAGAACCCATCAGCTATTGCTCTTAAAACCTTTTAGCCTCTGGAGGTATTGGCTAATATTTCTGGGATACACATATAGCTAATAGATATCCAGTTGATTGGCATCTGGATTTCCTTCCTCCAAGAATGGAGTTGGAGTTTAGAGAAGAGGTTTAAGGCCATTGGTTCTTTTGCATATAAGGACAGATACTTTTTTAAAACACTAACGGAAAACTAAATCATCATCAGACAACAGCAGATGGGTTCCAAGATTGCAATTCAGTCAATGCTTTCCACCTCTCTTGCCCTCCACATGCACCATTGACCTGCATGCAATCAAAGCCCACTCAAACACGATTGGTCATTAGGAGGGTCAGTGGAAATACTTTTACAATGGTTTTATAGTAGGCTAAACACCGCATCATGCATGTCCAGCACTCAGCAACTGTTTGAATTAAAGTTACCTTCAGTTACCATTGTTCAGGTGCCTGCTTCGGTGTGGCAGTATTGTTAGATTGCATCAGTCAGACAGAAACGTGTGGCTCTGTTCGTTTATTTACATCTAACTTAATATCTCAATCACATTGCCATATTGCACTGTCTCTGTGTCCCCTAACATTACTTGATTAACATAAATCCTCTCTCTTGTTGGTGCCTGATTTTGTCATCTGGTGGCATTATCCATGCAATACTTCTAATAACAAATACCTGCTACATTAATGAAATCCCATTAGCCTTAGCAGCAATTGGTGCTTTGGGCTAATTTGGAAATACTACCATGCTAACATGCAAAACCTAGATGATGGACACAACATCATAATAAAGTACTAGGTAAACATCAGCATGCTGGCAGTGGTATTTTGAGCCACTGTGTCTGTGTAAAACCTGACAGAGCTGCTAATACACGCGCATTATGTGTTACTCAGTTTAGTTTATTGAATGTATCACCCTTCCTTTGATTCAATAAAATGAATAAAGGAGAAATATTAAATATTTCAACTGGAAGTCCTGGAAAACATGTTCGACCTTTTTACTTCTGATTTAGTTTTGCTCTGACAAGACGTGACTGAACTCTTTTGCAGTGTGGCAAAATGATCTTTCCTGTAGTACCTGTGCCAAATGAGCCTATTTAGAAATATTTCTGCTGCTGAAGTGCTGCAGCTGTGCAGTGTGGTGAAGTGGCGCTCCCTTCAATGAGTCTGCCTGCAGAAATTCATTATCTTGAAAGCAAGCGTGGCAAAGACCATGGGCAGGTGGTATGGGTAATTTCACATTTCTCCTGTGCCCTGTGAGTGAAGATGCCACTTTGTATTACCTCTCTGTAGTGGAAGAGCACACTGGCAAGGCCTGTCCAACTGTCAGTACTTCTGAAACGAGCGGTAGTTGATAGCCAGCTGATTAGAAGAGGAGCTCTAAAGTCCACTGCAGTAATCTATCTTCACTTTCTCACTGCAACTCCGGTTAAAACTCGGCACTTGCAAATACTTTTCTGACTCACTTTCATAACTGATAGCACTACAGCTGTTATCATATATTTTCAAGGTTCCAACAGTGGTCAGTAATTTGCTTTGTTGAGCATGTGAAGTGTATCTGAGTTAGTAATCTCACACTGAGAGAACCCATTTGGACTCATGTGGAGTAATGTGAGTCACACTGATCTTGTCTCCCCACACATTGAGAGCCATGTTACTGATGGTCATTGTACATTAGCCAGCAATGAGATTCTAACAGGGCTTTGTAAGTTTACTAATGCAAAAGACTGGGCCCAATACAGTGACACAGATTTATTGGTGTTAACAATAGATACACAATTTGGATTTTTTGCCATAACCGATGGCAGATATTTTCACATTTTGTATTAAAAAAGTGCAAAGAAGTATTTAAAGTACATTTTAAATCTTTTTGGCTTTTAAATAACATTTTTCTAAATAATTCAAATTAAATACTTTAGGTCAAGTGTCAATATATTAAATACTTATTACAAAAATATACACTTTTATTGAGCCAAAAACCTATGGATGCTTAGTCTGCAGAAACAATGACATAAGGTATGTAGTAGACTGCTATTCCTAAAAAAAAAAATGGAAAAAAGCTTTTGAAACGCTGAATTATGAAATCAATTTGGATTTGTGTTATCAGCCAATAATTTATTGTTTTCTGTGAAGCACCATCTGATGTTGATTGTCTGACATACGGCTGACGTCTGAGGGTTGACTAGCCAAGTTAAATAGCCGTCTAGCTGCTGCACTGTTGCCAGGTTTGTTCAGAAATGTCATCCAGCCAGAAAAGATAACAAGAAAAAAAAAGCCTCTATGACAAACCAGGTCAAATTCTTTTCTACAACCCTCCCAGGCCAAATAACCAATATGTTGTAATTGGAAGTGGCTGAAGGTGGAATATTCACATGAGCTCTGATGTTAAGTGAAAATAATAGTAGGTCACTTGTGGATTTTTTTTCTTAACAAATTACATTCATGGCAGATTTTCACAGGAGTAAGACCACAGGTGACCTTCACAATCATAACTCATTACAAGAAGTCCTCAGGTAATACTATTCCTGTGTGGATGGGGCTTAAAACACAGTGCTCAAGATCAGTCACCAACATGCTGCTGCTTGTCATCATTTTCTGAAGCTGTATCTGAGGAGGCTGAGCCCCTTCTCTTACACATACCTCTAAAACACCTAGTTTGTTGTTGCATTTGTGCAAGCTTAGGCTGGAAGCATTGCAAGAATTCTAATGCAGTTTCATTTGATACATAGTTTCTGTTTCAGAGGGCTTGCTGAACATCTCCAACATAAGAAACTCTACTCAAATGTGTGATGTACCGCCTCACCCGAGCTACTATAAACATGCCCTCATATCCGAGCTGCTATATTTGGCTCTGTACTCAATGGATGTCACGACACAGATGTTATCATAGCTTTTCACAGTTATCTTGAAAGCTGTTTCCTGAACAGCATGACAACACATTTGTGTACCTCAGGTGAACATGGAGACACGTGTGTGCTCACAGTTCATCACTTGTGGGTTGTTGTTGTTGTTTGTTTGTTTTTTTGCTGTCTTTCCCCACAACTCTGTCAACACACACACACACACAGTAGAACACACACTGTGCCCTCTGTCCTGCTGATGCAGAGTTGGCACCATTAAAACCCACTTTGCTGTCCTGGACACTTCTCCTTTCCAGTGTTTGTACTGGAGCTGCAGAGTGAGTGTGCTAATCAGGTGTGGTATACACCTTCAACACCAACTGGCTCTGCTGCTGAGGAGTCCACACAAAGATTAGAGGACAAAACTTCCCTGTTTCCTTTTTTCGCTATGAATGGGAATCCAATTTAATTTCAGATGGAATGCATTATTTATATTGTCACTTTTACACAAACATCAATACAGAGTCTTTGCGTTGCATTGTGTAGCAATGTTTTTAGCTGGGTTTATTACTGATGGTGCGATAAATGTAAATGTTCTCTGGATTGCATCTGTTTTGTGCTGATTTATCTCTTAGATGCAAAACAAGGATGATGAAACTAATGCTTGAAATGACCAGCCTGCTATTTGCAGGAGGCAGCAAAGTTAGCTCAGACTAGCCTGTAGACTAGTAAGTAAGTAATGTAATGGAGCAGTATTAATGCAGTTTATAGCTCAAAAAAAAACAAAAAAAAACAGGCGATTAAAAATTCTAGAAAAGCATACGACACCTTAGTCAGTGATAAGGATGTAATGAAGTGGAAAAAAAGAACTGGAGAGAAAAGGAAAGCCACAGTGTGTATGTTATGTGAAGCCAATCTAAACCTGGCCTGAAGCAGCAGAGATGGAGAACGCCATGCACGGTTTCTCATTAGCTCGGTGTCTTTTCCACGGTCGGTATGTATGTAAATAAGGAACATTGCGCTGAAGAAAATAAATAATCAGAAGCTGAAATTAAAGTTTGTTTTTCTAGGCATCATATCGCTGTTTGCCAGTGCGCCATGCTGTAATATTGCAGACCATAAATTAAATACATTTGTGACTGGCCGAGGGTCATAATCTCATCAACTGTGTCCTAGTATAGGATTTCAATATTCTGTATCAAAACATATTCAGAAAAAAATGAAATGAACTACTGTTCAGTGAATGAATGACAGTTTGTCCAAGGACAAACATCAAAGTATGTATTTGTTTTATAAACAAGCTCACCTTGCCACAAATCTTTTCACAGTTCATTTAGCGCTGCGAGACTCTAATTAACAGCCTACATGAAGTGATTTCCAAAGTTGAAGCAATAATGACATTTTGATTGAATGTTGGCATGTGTTTGACAAATTAAAGTAATGTTTTGACAATCATTCCAGTCTTTTGACTGGAGACTGAAACTACATACAACTACATACAGTTGCACAAACCTTTCTCATGTAGATAAGAGTATTAAATACTTACAAGAACTCCCTTTAATGTTAATTTTTCAAAAAATATGGGATTAATTTACAAGTTATTTACCTTCTTAACAATCATGAAAATAGCTGCGGTTACACACTTGAGACAGTTCACAGTAATATAAAGCCATTTTAATAATCCATTGTTGATTCCATATTACAATTTTATGAAAACGCCAAAGTTGGAAAAACATGTTCCAAACTCTGGAAATGGGTTCATTTTTTTTAGTTCCATTGTAAGAGCAGAAGAAAAACAGCAGATACTCACTTAATTTCAACCACTAATACATAGTCTTTCTGGGAGGCCAATTATCATTGATTAAGATTGAGGAACATAAATACTGTCTTCCTTTATTTGACAAGCATAAATGACCTACAACTAATTCGATTTTATCTTGATTGAGATCTAAATGCAAATCCGCTCTTAATTATCGCTGTCATTTGTCTAAAATAGGTCCAGTTTAAAACTGGGATATCTGTTCTCTCTTCCTTTTAATATTCATAGCTATTTAAAAAAAAGGTCATATTTTCCAGTCATACGGCCAAATGACATTTCCCAATTGATTTTTATGGCTGCAGTCAACACTGAAAAGTTTAGCCATTATTCTGAATGCCATATTTGTCGGGCATGAAAGTTATAACAGTTTTTATTAAATGGAAATGCGCTTTAAATGCAGCACAGGACGATAGCCCGACACATACATCTTGTACTATTAATCGATAATTGATTTATTTCGCATCTCAAACAAGGACAGAATGTCGGCAGTTGTTTACTTGCCAAAAACTACCCATCAAATTAAAATCTCTGTGCTATTGTGATTGCAGAGGACACTTTCAATGCTCATATAATGAAACACATCTGTGAGCACCGTTGATGACAGAGAGCAGGAGGTCAGAGGACACACAAGCTGTTGCTTCATCCTTGTTGCTGATGAACCCAAAGTTTGCCGTCAACTTCTGTCTTCCTTCCATTACAAAGCTGACCTGAACTGGCATTACAGATAAAAGCTTCTTCTGAAGCACTGTCTGTGGGATCAAGGTATCTTCTCAGGGACAACAGAGCATGTTCGTTGCTGTCACATGTGCAGAGCAATGCCAAATATTTTTTATTCTCTCGGGACTGAAAAAGCCTTGAGGGGAAGGCTGTCACCTCAAAATAAGTGCATGATGGCGGACCTGTAAACGTGAATCACTGCATCATAAATCTCTTAACTTCAGAGTGGAGCAGGAGGATGAGGTACTATCTCATGAGTGACATGTCAATTATTCCTCCCTCCCACCGCCACCCGTTTTATATGTGGCTACTTGCCGTAAACACCACCAACCAACAGCTGTCCCAGACATCTTGAATCTCTGCATCACACGGAAACATGATTGATGTCCAGTCCACCTTCCTCATCACGTGCGGCCGGGATTACTTTTGATCTGAATAATTCATCCAACCTGTTTGTAAACTTTAACTTTGAGGCTCGGGCTGCTGCCGAGTGGCCGGCCACTCATTTCTTCCCTCTAACACTGGACAGCTGTGAATACAATTAGAGGTAATTGCACCTTTTAAAAAAAGCATGTGGGAGGCTGACCATATTGACCAGCCAACGTTTCATCACGGTCAGTCAGTGAGGTGACTGGTGTCATAGCAACACGGCACATCAAAACTGCCCCCCGTCCAAAGGCTGTTTAAAAAAATGCTGCTGTTTGCAGTTTGCTGAAGGTATGTGAGATGCTTAGCTGTCATTTTGTTTGCAATGCTGACAAGGGGAATGAAATTCACCAAGGGGAAATTTAGTGACTTAATACTTCACCCGCTCAACCTTGCCAAACAAAACTCCTGACGTTTATTTGTCCGTATGGAAGCCTATTTCAACAGTAAAAGAAATAAACAAGATGAAAGCTTATCCTTGCGATGAAAGAAGAGCCATTAGGATGACATCTCTCTGGAAGTAATGACTAATGCCATGTTCACACCAGGCATAAAGCAAATTTACTTGAATTAGTTGGAGTTTGCAAGAAGTAGAAGGATTACACAAGTGTAAACTTTTTGCTTCTCCTTTTTCAAGCATGTTTGCTGATGTTTTGGTTGATATACTTGTACATTTGTTTTGCAAAAAAAAAATTGTTCAATTCAAGAAGTAATGTATTGGAAAAATACAAAAGTAATTTAGGAGCACTTATTTTTTGAAAACTTCTTATGTGTTACTTCCAATAAAGTTAAGCATTTTTGAGTAGGGGTATATATATGTAGGTCTATATATATTTGATTTATAATTACCAATACAATAATTAGTTGGACCATTAGAGAAAATAAATTCTCACTTCTATTTAATGTGGCCAAAATACTAGTTCTGCAACAAGAATTTCTTCAAATGCAAAAATATTCCTCCTGATCAAACTAATTTGGCTTGATATTAATCACCCCTGAAGCAGCTGTTTGCTGGTATTGATCACCTGTGTGACACTGCATAATGTCCTGTGGCTGCGATATGACTAACTGCCTGAAAAGGAGGAGAGCTATTTGCGAGGAAGGATAATTAATATGTTGATGATCGCATATTTTATCCTCCGACCCACCTATCTGCTGAGACAGTAATCAATTGCTTAACCAGAGGAGTCATATATTACAGGACAATCAATGAGTTTGTACCCTGATTCAGTTTCACTATCACAGATAAATATTGTTAGTTTCACAAACAGGCAAATCTCTAGTGTCTTACCTTTAACCCCGTGACTTTCCTTCCTGCCTTTGCCTCTTTTTTTTTTTTTTTTCCCTTTTTAGTGTGTCTGACTAATAACCACGTCCTCTAAAGGCCCCTGGGTGATGATGGCTAACACCAGCTAGCTTCTAATATGTCATTCACTTAACAGATGAAACGCTGTCCAGCCCAATATGCTCAATACCGAGGCACAGCTGTAGTTGGTATTAATCACAGGCCCAGGTTGACAGAGAGAGAAGTCATCTGTATTCCCCACTGCCTTTTCAGACGCATCACCCAATATGTAATTTAATACACAGACACAGAGCACCTATAACCTTGCCAAAGGGAGAAGAATATGTTATCAACACTGACAGGAAGTTTCCTGAAGTCTGTCAAATACAATCTCAAGTTATATTCGAATTCAAATGCTCAATATAAACAAATAAACAGTCCCATTAAGATGAACACCATAAGGGTTGAGGATCCTCTTTTGTGCATCAAACATATTATGCATCAAATTGAGCTGGAGCATACAGCATTGATGTTTATCTGGCTATTCATTTATTTTCATTATAGATCTTTTCTCATTCTCATTTATAGAATTGGTCAATGTGATACAATGCATGCACAATGAATAATGTTACATTTTTCTTTTTAAAAATAGTATGATTATTTGTGTAGGAAAGCAGTGGTGGAAAATCAGATCACTGTCCACATAAATAAGATCTATTTTAATTTCAGCTAAAACAAAGTCCAGATATTGGCCACCCTATAACAAAAGATACATTTTCCCTCATATTTAGTTTCTGCTGTATGCTGGGTTTTTTTCTCTTGATTTTGACACACACTTTTTCCTTTTTATGTGAAAAGATTTTTAAACAAAAAGCTGGCACTACAAAATTCTTTATTTTTACACCCAGTATATGTCTGGAGCAGGTCAAAGCATTCCAGGTTGAAAAATAGGTGCCACAACCTTTCTTCACACATCACACTCAACACACAAACAGCCCATCACATCAGTAATGCCACGGTGACATGTACAGAAGAGTGCTGCTTAGCCTCCAAGGTCAGGCTCCAGCCTTGAGTCACCTCTGCAGACCCCCCAGCCAACACTTATAATTCTTCTGCCAGGGGCCATGATTTAAGACCAAACTGTCACTGCAATTCAGAAAAGTGTCAGGAATAGTTATGAGCATGGTCGATGCTGATCTAATAATCACATAATATAACGTGTTAGAAACTAAACAAAACAGAAACAGCGGTGTGAAAATGTAAGAATATCTGTGCCTGTCATGCTGCTGACCTGAGCTGAGATAATGATGATGAAGATTGCTTGTGTGTGAGTGCGCACACATATTTGCACGGTCTTGCCTCTGACCTGCATGTCTGACGACATCTACGAAGATAAATTAGCAACCTTGTAACCCTGACAGCAGCCAGTCATCACCTGTTAGAGTGAAGCTCGTCCCTCTGTACATCCGTGGCTCGCATTAAATTTCAACTGAAAGCCCCTCGAAGCATCAGCCAGTGATTCAAAGGGTTGTTGCCACGGATATTAATATTCCACTGAAAATAATGGCCGGCATAGATAAGTCCTCCCTCACAAAAACAAGCCTGTAATCAGATGGGAACACAGCAGTACTTAGCCTAAATGTCTGAACTAAAATAAGGGTTTGTTTAAATTACATGTTAGCACAGGAAGAAATATGGCAGCATGCTTTTGTGTTGTGTATGCAGATAATGTGAGGTCACAGTGTCGAAAATTACTGCAATTTAAAAAAAAAAACCAAACTGATATACAGGACAGATGGGCATAGACGTCCGTGCAAGGCTGACAATAAAGCTGAAATGTGTTCATTTGATGCCATCTGTATTTGTATTGTGAATGACTGGACTAAATTTGAGTATAACAGCCACATTTTAGGGAAATATAACAACTGGTGCAATTTCATGTCCAATCTCCCATTCCAATGTTTATTATTCAGCCATGACCATCTTTCTCTGGTCAGTTAGGAGCAGCAGAAGCTGTATACACAACATTGACACAAGTGCAATATTCACTCTCCTTTAAGCTCTGTTTTGGTCTCCTCCAGAAATACCTGCATACTGACTTAAAGGAGGTTGCTAAATCACGTTCTACAAAAAAAAATATTTGATCTGGTACCTGGTGGGCATTCAACCTTAGCACAGGCTGGAGCATTGTTCTTTGCAGAAAACTGCAGTTAGTGATAATATCTGTGTGCTTGTTGAATATGAGTCACCTCTTTTACATACATGTTGTAATTCAATTCATATTACATAATTTAATGTAGAAATGTTGCTATGAAAGGTTTAAGTGTTTGTTGGGACCTGCTGATACTAGTGGAATTTTAAAATATAGCAGCAAGGTGGTTAATATTCTGCACATTTGCTCAAGATTAACATTTTGCCCAGTAGAAGAAAAACAATCTGGGCCACATTATGTTTCTCATGAAACATTTTTTGGCCAATGCAATACATGAGGATGCAGTGAGAATGCCAAAACTAATTCCTTTTTAAACTAGGACGAAACCTAATTTAATTCTTACTATAACAAAGCCACATTTCAGGTCTCTCTCTCTGTCAGTCTGAGTTAATTTTCAGGCTCTAATTTGTCATCTCCAATCACTGATTACTGAGTGTGATCAATGATTGCCTTCAGCTACAGTAACTTCTTAACAGACTGAGCGTACCTGAATAAAAATGGAAGGCTTTTGTCAAGGCTCTTCATCAATAGCTGCCATTGATTTATTGTTTTTCCTTTCTCTTTATGGGCGCATATTCTCTCCACTCTAATAGCCTCCCGCTCAAAGACACACACACACACACACACACACACACACACACACACACACACACACACACACACACACACACACACACA
>JAOWBC010000383.1:7182664-7193327 GCA_028566105.1 Hypoplectrus providencianus | reverse complement strand
CACACACACACACACACACACACACACACACACACACACACACACACACACACACACACACACACACACACTACACTTAAGCTGGAGCTGCCATGCTGAGTCATTTGACATGGCAATCGTTCCTGAAGTCTATTAGGACTGCCAAGTCGACAATGTCAAATAGGGGAAGAAGAAGTTCCTGGAGTGTTGCACTCATTTAATCATATTATAAACAGTTTCACATTCATCTGATTTTACTTGTTGCTGAAGAGTATTTGTTTTTCACTTCGCTTTATTGGAGAAAGTGAAGGTACTAAAATATACTCTCATTTTTGGATGAAACAGACAATCCTGTAGGCGGCTAAACAATTTACAGTGGATATACCCAAAACTAGAAAAGCATACTGCATTGTTTTTTTTATTTTTTTATTAGATTTGTATTAACAAATGTAACTGGAGTTAAATGACACTGACTTTTCTCCACTGCTTTACAGAAGTTAGAAGAGTGTGTATGGAATAGGGATTGATGTAGCGAAATTCAGTTGAGCAGAGCAAAACAATTAATTTAATGAGCCCAAATATGCCATTCATCATCTACTGCCAGCACTGTGAACACATTGAATTAGTGTTTTCAATCACTGAGTTATAAATAATATATTTTTTTAATTCTGTTGAATTGAACCTTTCTTGTGAAGGCATGTTTGGAAAATAACCAATGTGTTTATAAGACTCTAACACATAAAAGAGCATTATTTATCTCAAGGAATGTTCATTATTTATTTCACTCAGAGCTCCAATCATTAGGTAAGAATAATGATACTGTACATCAAATGAGAAACAACCTCTGCACTGACAGCTGTTCAATACCAACATCCACACCGGTGACAAGATGATAAAGCATCAGTGTTATTAATGTACGGTGTCAATATGGCCGTGGTCGTGAGAGGCCTGGATTCCAGTAGTCAGCCTCCAGTTCGCTGCCATATTGAAAAGCTTAGCTCACAAATGAAATGCCCTCAAGGGAATCCTTCAGTATTACAACCTAGAGCTCCCAGAAATCACCTCTATCGGTTGTTACATGACCAAACCCAAAGTGTAGCAGCTGTGTGTCTGATAATATTAATGACTAATCTCACATTGAGGTAGCAGGTCATTGTACTGCTTATATTTATGAACACATTTACACATCAGTCTGTGCACCGTGCACTCAAAATGACTTTCCTTTTTTTGAGCTAACAGCTTGCTTGATTCAGTGACTTCATTGTCATGAATGAAAAACACTTCAAATGTGAAATATTTTTAAAGGTGGTGTTGTCCATTTTTTCAATTCATTAAATGCATTTGACATGTTTATGCTTTTTCATCTACAAAAACACAGAACTTGCTTCATCAGCTTTTGTTTTTTTTGCAAACATAAGAAGATAAGGAGAAGGGAGAAAGGGATTTGATTGCCATATCTTAAACAAAACAATAACAATCCGTTTGATTCAAATGACTTTTTACTGGAGCAGCATGTTGACACATGTTGCTTACTGTTCAATATATGATATTACCACAATAAGAATTCATTGATTTTGTGTGTTCTGTATATTTGTCAGGGTGGAAAAGCCTTTGAAATGATGTTTTCCTTTATTTGTCTTTCTCTTGTTGGAAAAAATGAACCTCCACTGTGTCCACTCGTCTTTTGCCAAGGACATTTTCCACATACAGCTCCTGCATTATGCCAGCCAAGGCTTTACAGGATTGTTTTATGCAGGCTGTATGTAAGCACATGGGATCTATAATGGTGTATCCACCATAGGACCTGCCACTCTTATTAGGACAATGCAAACAGTAATAGGCAGATATGAATAGCACAGTGTTTTATTGCAACTCTCACACTTTGCAAACTGATCCAAATTTTGTCCAAAATATTTTTTCATAAGAGCTAGGAACAAAAACTTCCAATAAAGTTCCATTATTTTAGATACATCTGCATGTACATATGCATTTCATAAGGAGCATCAGAAAAAGCACAGGGCATGCAGCCAGCGCACTTATTCTTGACGGTTCATTCCCGACCTGTCTCCCAACCTATTTGTACAGGAGAATCAATTTGAACCAGCTGTCTTCATGTTCCAGCAGACCTCCTGAAATGAGAATAAATAAACATATTCAAAGTGACATCCTGCTTGCCTGTCCCTGAATGCAGCGGCTATGCTTGGATTGAATTGGCGACTGGCAAATGAGACCGGCGCTCAAATAGCACAGGCCCCTGATTGGATGACAGATTGGAACTAAACCTTTTTTTTTATTCTTCTTGCTGTGAAGCAGTATCTTAACTTCCCTACCTGATGCCACAGAGTATCACACTCCTATTCTTTGCTATTTTCAATTCAAACACAATAGAATAAAATTGAATTAAAACTTCAGCAATGATTAGTCAACATAACAGCAGCATGGATGTAGTTTTATGTTAAAATATAGTTAATGTAACATGTCATTCTAATCCATTCTACCTTGTCCTGTATGTCCTTTTCAACATGTCGTAAAAATAGCTTGACCTTGTCGTGTCACTCAGTTTAGTGTTTCTGAAGGTAATCTATGTATTGATCTCTGTGCTACTTGATGAATGTTGTAAGCCTATACATGGGTGTTGAAGGTCAATAATGACATTCCACTGAATGACTCCTTAATGATGCAGACTACAATGTTTCATTTATCTACTGATTCATTTGTTAAAACCAGAACAAGGTTGACCATGTTGTTAATTCTGTGCTGTATGATGACAGCTGTGATCTGAGCTACAGGATGAAAGGATTGTCTGAATAAGGGAAATATGTCATAATCTTATAGGCAGTGTATGACTACCTCTACCGTAATCTAATTTCAAAAACTAAATTTATGATCCTCACTCACTGTAGGAATTGTATGCCAAGATATACATGCAATTTGGAGTAGCAGATTTGCAAAAATGACTCATGACAGGGTCTCTGAACATAAAAATAAATTAAATTCCTGGGAGTCTACTGGGACAAAGAAATTGTTTCCTCATGTATTAGCTCCCAGTTTTGTCTTTATTATTTGTTGATAACCTCAAAAGAAAATGTTGCTATTCGCACTTCGAAGCCACCGAGTTGTTAAGCGGATAGCGGATGCCAATTTCCCAAACAAATTATGTGATATCATCCTTCCCCTGAATTAGGTAATAACACCATTTGAATTAAATTACCTGAATTGAATTAGATTGCTACCCAGAGGATGATATAGCTTTTTACTGTTGTTGAATGAAAATTGTTCTGCGAAGCAAAAAGCAAAGCCTGCTGAGCTGTAAATAATCGTGGAGTGCACACTCATAAAATACGCTGCTGCTGCAGTCTTAAAGAAATTAATTTGACCAGGCTGCTCGGTACAGCTACAAGCAGTATCTCACCTAGATTGAACATGTACAATATACAGTTTACTGTAAAACGTGCGCTAATTGATGATGAAGAATTATGGTATTTTCAGACTTTATACCACAACTTAATTCTAACAGCGTCATTATTGTATTAGGCTTGAAATATATGTTTCAGTTATATTCTTAAATTTGTTGTAACTGGCATCACATCCACTCTTTCTTTTTCACTTTTTCCAGAAACCCTCCTCTGTAACAAACCTGGGAAGGCCAAATTCATGAAAAGGTGAGTCATTGTAATGATCACAGGATTATAATTGGTTGAAATAGCGTCATAGCTGTTTGCAGTGGGAGATGGGAGATGGAGAAAGCCTAATGAACAATTAAATTAGTTTGATCCTGATCTCTCTGCTTTTATCTTGTTGAGGCTCTGCCCCACAATAATGCGTCCTTTTGAACTGAGATTTCATTAAGCACTCAACATTTTTATTAGGTCCAAAGTTAAAATGGCAGGAGAGACTTTGCGTGGTTAAACATGACTTATCCTCTCACCTTTTGATAGATGAAGTGTTTATGAAAGGTGATTGCTTCAATACAAGTACAATGAAGAGGAGTCTAACTAAATTCAGCACCTTTATTGCACAGCTGAGCCACCCATCCTCCATGGTTATCAGAGTGTGCCAAAAGGATTGGCTACAGTCAGAATTCACTCTTATTCCCATTTAGCATCTATTTTTAGCGAATAGGGTCGCTGGAGCTGTTGCTTGGATGTATTGTTCCCTTGGTGGCAAAATTGCTGTTGTCAGTGCCTTCCCTTGCCTGGAAAAAACTCCATCATAGAGTGAGAAACCTGGTGACACTTGAACATATACCTAAGTTAGAAACATGGATTTCTTATGAAAAAACGTGTGAACAAATAGCATGTTTTAATTCTCCTTGTAATCTGAAATTGTACAGCAACAGTCAGCAAAGTAGTGGGACACAATTGTAACAATAAAATATAATTTAACAACAATTGACATAATTGAAAAACAACCGAGCTTTGGTGGTGACAATGAATCACATTGTTATCATGCATATAGATCTACACCCGTCACATTCAGGTATTCTGTGGGCCTTGCTGTCCGTGTGGCTGCTACTTACTGCTCATGAACTGGTTGGTGTATCTGCAGTGCCCATTCAAAATGTATCTGTTTGGAATCATTTGTGCACTAATACTTAAACAGAGGGTTCCTCTTTCTCCCAGTGTCCCAGACAACCAAACCAAACTTACCATATGCTTGTTTGGATCTTCCTTAAGCTATATTATATATATAAAAAAAAAATTAATTGATGAGTATGTAATGTTTTTCCAATATCCCACACGTTAACATGGGGTGGGTGGGGTTTTGTGACCTGGACTTCTCAGATCAGATAAATCATACAGGGCCATACATTTCAAAAGAACAACCATTTGTCTGAAGTTTGTGTAGCGAACAGCTTTTCCAGACACTATGAGCTTCTTTTATATTCCAGTAACAAGAAGACAATGGATTCACTGGAAGTGTGCTGATACTTGTAGGTTTGACAAATGTCCCCTCTGGATGTTAGGGGTTTGGAGGTGGGCAAAACAAAACAAGCTGTTGTTTTCCCTTGATGGTAATTATGCTTCTTACATGATCAGTCACTGTGAGTTGATGGCCGAAGCCTCACATACCCCGCACAATAATGGAGGCTGATTGAAGGACCCATTTCCTCTGGGATCTAATTATTAATTATCGTCTGTCTGGGAAACTTGGAAGGGCTCAGATTTCACGGATTCCAGTGACCTCGCGGGCTGATTGGCGGCTGCCTGCAGCGGCTGTTGGTGATGCGTTAAGTGTGGCCAGTGTGTCTCATGCCAGCCGATGTGTTTGGGGTAGGGACTTGTCACAGACACTGACAGAGCTTCTCACCTGTGCCGACACACTGAAGCACCATTATTCATAGCTGTCTCGCTTTTACAGCGCACTCACACAGGCAGCATCCGGAGACGCTGTTAGTCCTGGTATGTGTTGCACTACCTGGACTCAAGTTTGATAAATAAAGAATTAAAGCTTGGTAAAAGTACAGTGCACAACCTCAGAAAACATGTTTGCATATTATACTTCAGAGTTAGTTGTAATAAATACAGATTGCATGCATTCCGTCAGAGCATTTGTGGCAATATGGACCAAATTAATTAGCACTTTATTTGAAAGTGATCTCATCTCTCTCTGCCTCACCAGCAAATGAGCATCTTTTCTCCCGAGCTTCTAATTATACATCGCTGTATTGCAGCATCTTTAATATCAGATAAACTAATTTCAAAGAAGCCTGGTCTGAAGTTTTCATACTAATAGTTTTTTTTTTTTACTGGCTAGTCAAAATAGATATGATCTACGCATGAAGTTTTCTAAAACAATGTATATCAAATGTACCAGATTTATCCATTAATAGTGTTGTGGCCAAATAACAATCATGCTGTTATTGTGTTTTTAACTCATGTCCTAATTGCAAGGCATGAGGCTACATCTTACAGTAAGCATTGTGGTGACATGGTTCTTTTAAATTGCCAGGATTACTTTCATATTAACAGTTGATCACATGACAGCATGAATAACTGTTTTCTCTTAAAAGCAGAAGCTATACATAGGGCTGCTGAAGTAGGCATACAATAAGGATTATTCCAGAAGTCCCAATATTATAATGACGGTTTGAATATTTGAGGGATTAATATGTTTTCTGTTGACCTGTTTGTATAATCAAGAAAGTCACATGTGTGCAGCCTCCTGCATATTGCCTTTATAAAGCATGTTACTCTTCCTTTTCAGGCCCAATTTATTACAAGCCTGTTTACAGTTAGTCATTTAAAAAACATGATATTGGCTTCAAAAATGCGTAATGAACTTCCAAACTGATAAAGGAAGCAGAAATGACATGTGTTTTCAGCAACAATTACACCATTTCACATGTAAGATATGATGGATGAGTGTTTAGATCATCACACTGTTGTGCTGGTCATGTTGTTTATTAATAAGATACTCGGCTTTTGACATGGTCAGCATAAACCTTTGAGGTAAAACCTGACATTCTTGCTGACTTATTGTGCTAGTCTCTGTGTATAAAACTTACTAATGGAGCCAGATGTTAATTTGAAAGTTCCAATAATTTGCATCACAGAGCAGCAGCTATAGTGATAATTGCCATCTGCTGAGGATCGTACCAGTATGTCGATTCTTAGATAAATCCATATGGCATTGCCTTCGCGAACCAGATTGGTCAATATCATAACTTGCCATCCTCTTTGACCAAATGGTTTGGGGAGAATAGAAATATGGATTTTGCATTCAGTCCAACACAACTTGCAATCTATATTGCTAAAAGAAAAAGAAACCTCCATATTAAGAACTGATTTGAAGGTGATGGTGTGACACTGAATTTAAATTACAGTATTGCTAATTTTTTGTCACTTTTTCATAATTTTGCTTTTGTTTGGCCATTTTGCAATGTGTTTGACCTTGCTGGAATCTCATCTGAGCACCTTGTTCTGAAGAAACAAGAAAGACAATGTGGCCTCAGTCTGAGTGTCACATTAATTGTATTTGTGGAACAAGGATACACAACAGCCTCTAATCCACTTTTGCTTATATTTTGGTCTCTTGGGTCTTACATCATACCCGTACACAACATTGCAGACTTTTTTTTTTTTTTTTTTTACAAAATTTGCTTCATCCATCACATAATGTGTCTGGATTAGTTGTGGTGTCACTGCAACAACAGAAGCTGTTTGGCAGTCTCTGCTGTGACTTGTATCGTAGTGGAAACATTGCTATTGTGGGATGCATCACAACTCCAGCTCAATAATAATGATAATGATGATAATACAAAGTTTTAAAGTATTGTTAGAGAAGGGAAAATAAAAACCCACTACCTGCTTCAGTGATCCAAGAGATTGGTCACGACACCTCAACCGACGCCAGCGCCATCCTTGCAATAATAATGGTTCTCTTTATGCAAAGCCCCATTAGCGGATGTGCTCACACTAATAATGGGATCCAGTTCCTTCCTATCTCAGTGGCTGTCATGTAATGCAGCCCTGTCTTTGATCTCTGCTCACTGTTTGCACCGGACACTCTAATTGGCCTGTGATGGGCTTCTGCTTTGATCATGTCCTGCAGGCACAGCAGCTCCAAATTTCTCAAAGAAATAAAATAACAAACCTCATCTGCAGCACGTCTTTTATTATGAGTATATGTGTACCTTCTGGGCCATCATAATCATTGACAGAAAGATAAAAAAGGTGAACAGAAGTGGAGGCAACACTCAAAGCCACTGTGATTTATAATGTGCCCCTCCCTCAGTCTGACACAGACTTTGGAGTTGTGAGTGAAGAGAGGTCAAACCTCTTCTCATCCAGTGGCTGATCGTTGATTGTGGATGGTACTTCATCACCACCTCATGCTGCCCTGCTGTTAGCTATTTGCATCCACCCACTTCTAGCCATGGGAGGAAACCTATTCTTGCTTTATTGGAGCTGTTCAAACAATGCATTGTCTCAGAGTGGCTTATAAACTATATAAAGTTTACCGGTTGTCAGAGTTTGGAGCACTTGTAAGTCATCCTCCATCCTCTGCCTGTTGCACTGGATGTGAAGTAGCAAGCATTATCCATTAACCTAATTAACTCTGAACTTTTTGTCTAGCTGCCACTTCTGGGAAGTACACCAGAGAGGCAGAAAGCAGACCAGCTTCTGGTCTGTCTCACAGAATATGTGGAGTATGGACAAAAGGCCAGACTGCTGATTAAATTAAACATCACAAGAGAGAACAACAGATATAAAACTCAGGACAATACAATTCGTTTATTTACCATGTCAAGTTGCTTGAAAAGTACTAAGGCTAGAAGAAGAGCTCCTTTTTTTCCAAATAAAACCTTCAAAGTGTCATTCATGCAAGGGCTTAATCTACGCAAGTCCAAACTTTACAGAGGTGAAACAATCAACATTTAGATCGAGCAATTAGAGTTTTTACAATGCAGGAGAGCAGTGCAGCACACAAGTGCCTTTAGTACAATGGTAAAGACAAATACAATGCAATTCATCTCCTTTGTCGCTGTTGAAAATCAGCCAGCTTTTTGATATAAATCAAACAGTGTGTGAAATTTATCTTTTGTAATAAAAAGCAAGGCCCTGTGATAAAATGCATCTATTGGCTTCAAAGCAGAGGGAACAGCTTGTGAATCAAACATGCCTGATATTTATATATTTATTTTCTTTGTTTGTTCAATCATTTATCAAAGAAAGGCATTTTTTGTTTCTGTAAAAACACTGCATTTGTCACATTTTACCGTAAGGTGTTGGACATGGATATTTAATATGGTCCTAGATGTCAGAAACTACTGTGTTGTTGAAATATTACATTAATAAATAAGGTGATATATATCATGTATACAAATACAATTGCTAATGTAATTAAAAGTCAGTATCATTCATCAAAGAGGGCTTTTACCTTTGCCCAAATCCTAGTGTTTTGCCAAAAGGAGCTAGTCTGAAAACAATCACACAGAATCACACTTGCACGTTGACTGGGTGTCATTGAAGGCTCATATTTACTGCCTTGTACAGTATTCTACCCAAAGTATGCGTGATTAACTCCCTTAAACACTTTTGATTTTACAACAACTTGAATGTTAGAAGAAATACTAAATATGCTCTGACTACTGCAACACTGACTTTCCCCCTTTGAAGCTGTAGAATGAGTCAGAACGTGGGCATTATCCGGGCACATAGTCCGGGGCTTATTATGAGTTTGCAAGACTGGCTAGTTCTAAAGAAGGAAAGCTATCATTTATTGGAGGTGGGGTGTTGCAGAGTTATACAGCCTCTACTGTAAATGCTGCCAGTGCATTAGTGTTAATGTGATTTAGTATCCATGATTCCTCAGGTCAGTATGATACACACTGGCCTGATTCATAGTGAATGTATAGAAAAGGCCCTGCTGGATCTTGGATTTTGGATTTTGAACAACTGAAATACTGAACTTGTTAAAACACTCTTTTCTTATAGTTGATCATGCCAAAGTGAGTAAATAAGTGAGAAAATGGCTTTTCCATCTCCAGCCCTGCCTGCTACAGTATAGCTCGGACCCTGAGGGCGTTGTTCGGTCTGTCAACTCAAACAATGTACAGAATCCCTCCTAGAGACCCACTGTGACCAAGAGATAGATCAAAACCAGAAAATAAGCCGGAGCATGTTTATCAGGCAGGCTCTTTAGATCAGTGCCCTTTCAAAGCAGCTTTAGTTTGCCCCCACTGGGCAATCGAGGGGAATTAGATGTCATTCTTTTCTCAGAAATAAAACCCGCCTGTTTCTCAGAGTTAAAGCTTTGTGGGCCCACAGTAACATCAGTAGCAGCACTGAATGGCCTTCCCCTCTTCACAATGGGGATTACGGTGTGATAAAGCTGCAATAACACATGTTGTTGTTGATGTTGTGGGGGTGGATGCAATAACTAACAGACTTTGTCATGTATCAGTATAAATCTGAATGATCTTCTGCTTGAAACTTGTGATGATTGCTGGATTCATTCACTGACATTGACCAGACCATATTTGTTGGAGTAATCTGTTTACATTTTGTTTGCATTATCAATTTTGCCAACTGAAGTGACAATGTTACAATTTTATCAGCTGTAGCGAGTTGGCTTATTAGATAGCTCCATCTTCAGCTTTCTTTTTATTGTTTAGTCCAGCTGGCTTGTTTTAAAATGGGAAACTTGCAACAAGTTCATGTTTTGTATTTGACCACAACGTTTTGAGTGATACATCATTTATTTTTCACTTTAGTCACTTTAGTGAGATAGGGCTTGACCTCGGCAGAGGTCTTAACTCCAAGTGCCGTTCTAGTTTCTAATTTCATGATGATTGTACTGGTATTTTAGTGAGCCTATGTAAAAAAAACAAAAAAACAACAACATTTAATCAGTTCACTTGTGGGTACAGTGTGATTTTTTTTTTCAATGCAGTTATGTTGGACCAAAAACTCCATGATGGCTATGATTGATGTCACCATTCAGTGTGAAGGAATCTGCCAGTTTGGATGATGAAAGTTAATTATCCAGCCATACTGGGACATTTGTGGCTGTGGGAGATAAGCCTGCAGATCTACTGTACAGCAATGGAGACAAGACTTTATGAGATCTGGACTTCTGCCAAGTCTACATGCAAACGCATATAGATTAAGACTCACAAAAGCGCACCTTGCCCTAGAAAATCTACCTTTGGCAAAGTGGCAACCCCAACATCTTAAAA
>JAOWBC010000383.1:7160726-7182564 GCA_028566105.1 Hypoplectrus providencianus | reverse complement strand
GATTTAAGTGTTTCCATAATTCTTTCTACCTCAGTTTGAGGTATGGAGCCTCTGTTGGGAGGCCCATTTTAAATTATTCAGCTTTAATTTAGGTTTTTGATTATCTTTTGATATGAATGCTATGAATTATTTATCAAAAGTAGTTAGAACTCTGTTTGGCCTCTCTAGCAAAGGTATTACTTTGTTTCATTACGAAAAGCTAAAGCTGCCAGGCACACAATGCTTCAACGTAGATTGTACGTTGTTTTTTTGTTTTTTTTACAGAATCACAAACCAGATGAAACTGAACCAACATTTCACACTGGCACAGTTTATAAAAGCTGTGATAGGATGCATTTGCACTCATCATCACAGTCAGGATTAAACAGTGACTTATGGCAACATATGGACACATTTCCTCAGCCAACCTGTCTTTTGAAAGACCGCAATCACACGACTCTATCACAGGGTCGGATCACGTTGCTTTCAGAGCAGATATCCCAACTATGTGGGGATTCACTGTAACTAACCCCCCAGGTGTTATCATGAGCTTTCATGAAGAGACCAACCAGATCTTCACACACAGACCCTCTGTTATTTCAGTTTTAAGGCAAGACATGATGAGCTCGATACCCTTGATTTTCCTCCTGATTGCATCACACTGATTGCTGTTATTAGTGTAGTTAGGCCAAATGTAATTCTGTAGTCAACCAAAGAGACTCTAAATTTCAAGCTGGCAGGAATTAGCTGGCAGCTTGTTTTTCTGTGATGCAAACGCATCTCTGCGGTGTTGAGCACAAAATGTTAATCAAACAGCATCCATATGTTTAAAGGTCAACACTACAAATGGTGTACAGGGTATTTTGTATTGAACCAGTCAACACAGCATTTCCATCAAATGTTGATTTTTTTCAGTTGCATTTTCCCCCTTAAATTAAAGATGTGAGCATGTTAACAACATCATGAATTCACACAAGGTCAGAACTCTTATAGATGCTCCTATAGAAGGCAGCACGTGGTTTGCAGACATGCACTGTTCTGACAATACAGCCAGGACAAGCATGAAGACCCATGAGATGAGCAGAGAAACAGAAAATGAAAAATAAATGACTTTTTTTTGCCCATAATTAATCATTGATGATAAATTGTAAATTAATTGCCTTATTTCTGCTCAAAAACTACCTGAAAGGAAGGTTTTTTAAGTATTTAATACTACTATATACTACTAAGTATTTAATACTACTACTACTAATACTAGAATGGACAAATATGCTTGCATTATTCAAAATTGTGTAGATTTGTTATTGAAAATCAATAAACAACACAGTAGATAGAGGGATATAAGCATATTCATAGAACCAGTAGCTGTTTCGTACTGCTTTTAAAATATATTTGTCTTTATCCACTGTTTGTTAGTTGACATCAGATACAACCTAACACAACCTACATTAATGCATCGCAGCAATTAGTGGTACAAAAACAAATAAATCAAGTAGGACAGAAAGAGATATGCTTTTAGTTCATTTTCTTGCTAAAAGCCGTGTCTCCTGACTTCAGTGGTCATCAGTGACTTGAATCTGGACATACCTGTCACATTTTGTCGCTCTAGGTAACACTAAAGGGAGAAACATTATACAGTCTTGTCAGATGTAGAACATCTGAAACTCTCCGCAAGTATTTCTGCAGTCACTTAAGGCAGTATTTTCTCTCATCTCACCAGCTGGTCTGAAAGGAAAGGAGAGCACAAATCCTGAATTTTCCAAAGGTCTCTTCATGTGTGTAATGCATTTATAAAATGGGGTTGATCGTTTAATGTCAATACTCAACCTAACAACATTAGTGTCAATCTGAATAACTACTGTTTATTTCAAAGTAGTCAGTACATTTCTGTTGTACATTTCCCCATTACATTACTGTGTTAGTTTGGTCTTTTGACTAATATACACTCATCAGCTGCTTTATTAGGTGAAGTAAACCCTAATAAAGTGGTGGTGTGGTCTGCTGCTGGAGCCGATCTGCTTCAATATTGGACGTGTTGTGGGTTCAGAGATGGTCTTATGCATACCTTGGTTGTAACAAGTGGTTATTTGAGTTACTGTTGCCGTTCTGTCATCTCCAATCGGTCTTTTCATTCTCCTCTGACCTCTGGCATCAACAAGACGAACTAGGAATTGGATATTTTCTCTTTTGTCCGACCATTCTCTGCAAACCCTGGAGAAAAAACATTTTTCTCAGCAGATCAGTAGTTTGTAAAACACTCAGACTGGCCCGTCCGACACTAACAACCATGCCTTTTACAAAGTCCCTTGAATCACCTTTCCTCCCCATCCTGATGTTCACTTTGAACTTCAGCAGGTCGTCTTGGCCATGTCTGCGTTCCTCATTGAGTTGCTGCCATGTGATTAGCTGATTAAATTGAGCTGTTAAACAGTTGTGCCTAATAAAGTGGTCAGTGAGTGTAGAGTGAAAACCTGCTCTGTCTACAACAACTGTATCACACAGACAGCTTGCGCTCATCACATCTCATTACACCTGTATATATTCAGTGTAGAATTCTTGCATCATGATGCTGAAATGTTTCAGTATCACACGTTGACAGATGACAGGTTTTGTGTTCAGCTTCACAGGGACAACTGTAAGTTGTCAGAGTGTCGCTGCTCATGGCCAATGCTTTGTCACTATACTCTGCATGTTTAGGAACAAATACATAGCTGCAGTGCACTGTGTTCATTTTTTAATGCGGTTTGTGTGACTTGATTAGTGTGAAAAATGTTTCTATTTTAACTTGAAGATTTCTTAAAAACACTGATTACATTCATACACTGGGAGCTTTCGCACAGTTACTAATTATCTTTCTGGAGACAGAAATAGATCACTGTTGATAGAGCGGATTAAATGGATACCAAGACAACTGCACTTCTCCTATGCAGACATGTCTGGTTAATTGAACTGCATCTCGATGTGCCCTTTGCACAGCTCCCCTGGCCCATTCCCCACCCTGCGTAGGTTAATTGAACCACACAGAGCGATGGCTCTTCTCAGATCAGCACGTAAATGGGTCGTATTTCACGGTCACATGGCAACTTTATAAGAGCAATCATGTCACAGGTAGATGAACCCTGTTTTTTTATAGAGCCTTGTAATTGTTGGATAGTTAACCAGTGAAGTGACAATCTTTAGCCTCTTACTCATTCAGTCATTTGCATTCATGAAGCGTTCCCACGGGGTTTCAGAGAACATCCAATTAATATTCAGACATATTTTCTGTAAAACACTTGAGTGGAGATGGAGTGATCACATGTGGAAGCAGAGGAAAATTAAATACTAACCATTTTTATTCTCTCTCATACTATTCAATATTTAAATTCATCTATTTCATCTATAAAACACAAAATTTAAAGTACATGTTCAACATTACTGGGTTCACCATATGTTGTTTTTTATTCAAAGTGTATAATACAGCTCCATTTAGGAGTGTAAGATGCTGTTTCACCAGTTATTCTCTGTTGCAGAATCAATCACACCGCTCATCAGTCCATAATGGGGATAAGATGGACTTAATTTAAATCCCACAAGAGACCATTTAAACATGTCTGCATACATGACCTGCAAAATTAGCCTGACCCAGAAAATTAGCTGCAGAATGGGAACAATCTTATTTAACTACTGATGCTTACACTTCAGTGAAAAATCAAGGGACTGTTTGACAGGTGGCATTTCACACATGTGGCATTTCTTTTTTTAAAAAAAGGGAAATTGCTCATATTGATCCTGCTGTTTTGGGAAAACAAGTGTAATGGAGAGGATGACTTGCAGCTACAGAATATCTTCACAATATAGCCCTGAGTTTTGTAAAGTCAAAAAAATGACATACAGGGAGGACTAGAAAGTAATATGCTTAATTAAAATTTGTTTGAAAATCATGTGATTGTAACAAAAATACAAAACCAAACTCACTAGAAGAATAGAAACAATGTATTTTAAGCGAAAGTGCTTATGATTGCTTATGATATATGATTTTTATAGTAGTGCTCATCATTTAGACAGGGGGCTTTTTCATCTTTACATTTTTGCATTAATATGACAATGTAAAGTCTCTTAAAAAAAAGAGAGATATGAGTGCTGTAGGGAAGACAGTATTCTGTAAGCCAACATGGAAGCTAGCACAGCCAGCTCCAAAAAAAACCAATGGGATTTTCCCATTGGCGGTTGGATTATTGCAGGAAAAGTTTGAAACATTTAACTCAGCAAGATAATCCTTACAAGCGAACACCACATTTGTGATTACTGAAGCGTAATATAACTGCCTTTTTAATGGCATGTAAAAGCCTCAAAATTAACAAGTGAGGTATTTACTTAGGTACCTTTTGCACAGAACAAAACGTGTAAATCTCTTAAGCTTAAGTTAACCACAGACTGCATTTCATGGAATTTAACCAAAAATCCATTAAAAAAAAAACCCATTAACTTTGAGATGAGGGAACCAAAAGTACAAACTCCTTTATGGATTTAAGACTCATTCTTGCAACACTTTAAAAGAATTAAGTTAGCTCACTTATAAGCAAACATGTATGGCAAGACCAGGGGTTAAAATCTAGTCACCACAGACTGATGAAAGAGAAGGATTGCAAAGAAAAATGATAGATGAAGGGAAGAGACTTGGAAAACAATTACATAAATCAAGGGCAAGAGGCTATGCTAACAGGTTAAGTATTTGTCCTCTGCTTTTGTGTCAAAATCAATTATGTGGTGTAATAATTTAATGCTTTAAGTTTCTCTCTACTGTGTTTATAATCTCTAAGTAAAAAAGTGTTTTTTACTTTTGATAGGTGTCACCCATTGAAACATGTGTGTTGGTCCTCCATCGTTGTGGCCACTTCAAGGTCATTTTCATCCCTGTCTTTAAAAGCAGGCGTGTCAGGCCTAAAGTAATAAAGTCTATAAATAATGTTGGCATCTCTTGTGATATTGGCATCTGAATGAAATCCAGAGATGTGTTATGTATTTTTTGTCATGTCCTCAGATTTATTGCTTCGCCAGAAGCAGCAAAGTTAAGCATTTTCTCTTTCAGGAGCCTCCAAGGGCTATTATTAGAGTCAACTGTCTGAAATGACTCTGCATTTAGTTAAAGTAGTGCCATTAGAACAGCAACAAATGTGCCGACACATCTTGGCACGGCGGATGAGGGAGCTTGTTTCTGCCGCACCTTTGTTCATTACTGAAAACGGCCACTCTTGGCTTTTGTACCATGCCGAGCCGCCAGCCAGACGAGCTGAATTTATTTATGCACACTCAAGTGATTTCATTCCAGGTTGAAAGTCCAAGTGTGGCCTGTTCTTCCTGCCCAGTACTTCAGGTATTCATCAGAAAAAGTCTACAGTATAAAGATGATGGGGATAGCTGGTGGATAACAGATAAAGCAATTGACAGGTGTAATGACCAGAAGATAAGTACAGTAAGCCACACATTTCTCTCTACTGTACGTTGTGAAAGCTTGATGATTTGGACCTATGGACCGACACCTTAACCTCTTAAATTTGCACTAACCCTAACTTATTACTAATATTATTAGGGTAATTTAGATTTAGTAGGCTGTTTTATCTTTATTCTAAGGCTGAAAATAAAGTTTGTGGCTCCTTTACAATTTTCCTCATCTTCTTGCCAACAATGGCTCTTTTCTTAGTATAGGTTGCCGACCCCTGTTCTCGAGCTACATGCCCCTCACATACACTCTGCCAGATTGACAGTTGCGTCTATACCAAGTGGCCCCATCCCTCCCAACAGGGTTAGAGCGCACACTGAGCATTACGTTCATGGTCCCAAGATGCAGCGAGGTCTGAGCGCAGGGTGCAGTAAAGCGTACCACTGGAGCAGCAAGCCACCTTCACCCTGTCCCTTTCCAATCAGATTTGGAGCTTGTTGCACAATACATCCCAGAGGAAATGGGCTCGATGAGGGCCAGCACCAGGGTAGGTCACAGGGATCCTCAAGCATAAAGACACACCCATCAAGGAGTATGGAACAGCTCTAATTCATAAATAACACTGTTATCAGTTTTCTGATAATAGTGATGTGCCTGAAGTTTCTTTTTTTTTTTTTCTGAGTTACTAGATGATGTCAGTATTGAAAAACAGGTTTAAACCATACCCTTCATCCATTCTAGTATTTTGTAACCAAGGGCCCCATCAATGGAGCTCAGAAAACAAAGAAAATTTAGCTTGAGGCTTAATTAGCACATCACTGCCAGATCATCCATTTGTAAAATCGGAACAATATTTAGAAATGATCGTATCAAAGAAACATATCAAATTTAATCAAAGGACTATTGTACAAGTACATCGCAAAAAAAAAAGTATAACAACGGAAATTGGGTTGTTGAGTTGAGCCAGGCTCCCAAGAAGTTATCAGGCAACCAGCAGTGACTACTTTATGTTATTGCTCCCAGCCAATGAATTGTTCCTCAAACCATGACCATATGTTTTCCCCTGACTTTCCTATCTTTCCTCCTGCTCCTCTCCACATGTTGAAGTGTCCTTAGGCAAGACAATGAACCCCAAGTTGCTCCTGATGGGCAGGCCAGCGCCTTGCATAGCAGCTCAGGCCCCAGTCAGTGTGTGAGTGTGTGTTTGAATGGATAAATGAGGCTGATTGTAAATCGCTTTATCATTAAGGGTAGAAAGGCGCCATGTAAGTGCAACCATCTCCCATTTCTGACAGATTCAGGGCAGCTGCAAGACCAAAGTTAACCCTACACCACTGCCTGTGTCCTGCCTGTACAGGACTCCTTTTCAGGGCCAAGTGAACTGGCCACTGTTACGCTCAGACTCGACTTTTCTTCCTCCCGGCTCACTGGAGATGGGATGACCTCCCAACTGCTGTCACTTATAACTCCCTGTTAAAGCATGAAAACCCATCTCTTCAGGGAGCTCCTCACCTCCTTCTCAACCTCTGCTTTCCTTGGCACACAGGCACAATCTTGCACCTGTCTCACAAATGCAAGGAAACACAGATATTTCTAAATTCTGTCACTCTTCCTCTGTTTTTGTACTGTAATGCAGGTATTGTTGCTTGGACATGAATTAATCGGACATGGAAAAAAAATCTAAATCCTAAAAATCATGTTTGTTTGTTTTTTCCAAAGAATGACTACTAGCTACAGCTATTATTTTTGATATGCATAATCATAATTTACATCATCAGTGTCCATGGCAAAGAAAAATAAGTTATGTCTCCCTATGGTAACCAGAATTTTCTATCCAAAATAAGGTTCTGTGGATGGAAAGCACTTTTCCTCTCTGTATCAACCTTGCAACATATCCAGGTGTCATTTTCTGACTCATTTTATTTTTAATTTTTTTCTGTAGTCTAACTTCTCTGAGGTTCACTTTAGGTCACGTTCTTAGCGCAGAGTGTGACGGCAACAGTAGCCTTCTGGCCTGAAAGCTGCTCCAAAGAGATTTGTGTGCCAAGCAAACATACAAGTCTACGCTCTCCCCATGAGAGCCACTGTAGCACGAACACAATATGTCCTCTGGCCTGTTGTGTTTAGAAAATGATAACCACAAGATGTTTGAATGAGGAGAGAAAACAGAATGTATCTGCTGCCACATTGAGCAAGTTTGTTTTGTGTTTTTGTTTTGTTTGCTTTTTTTTTTTTTTTTTTTTTTTTTTAAATATTTGGCAATGCTTTCCATGTAAGTTACAGAAGTCCGTGCAACGAAGTTGCTGTTTTGGCCTGCACTTTGCAGACTCCACAAAAACAGGAAATGTTTTTATTTCATAATATGAAATGAATGATAATCAGAGAGGCATTTCTATACTTTTATGCACTCTGTCATAAAGTAAAATACCCCAGTGACCTTTCTCAAGTCTTTTTTTTTTTTTTTACTGAAGAGAAATTGGACTGCATTACAGCCTGTAATCTCTGGAAAAGGTCAATGACATATCTCAGAGCAGAGTACCATGTATACTTTCCCAAACATTTACTCTGTCGTTCTAAAGGAGAACAAAAAGTTGGCTTCAACATTTTTATAATTGGAATACAGAGCAGTGGAGATAAAGCTAGGATTGTGAGCTGATACTATAGTCTTGCAGTACATGCTATGATTTCAATGGGTTGTTTTAACTATAGCACCATTTAGCAGCTTACTGGCTACAGACCCCTCTCTGTCCCACATCCTGGAAGACTCACCCACAGATTGAAGTATTATTAACTCCCTTTTTAAACGATGGTCTTGAGATCAGACTGATTGAGAAAGATAAAGGGATCATTTTTATTGATCCAGCAGTGCAGCCATTTAACGAGGAGCTCAAGTCAGAAATTGGGGGGGACAGAAAAATGAATTCTCTATTTAAAAAAAAAAAAAAAAAAAGATTTTGTGTTAAGATATCTTCAAGTATAATATACAATGTTTGTTAAAATCGCTGCATTTGAATCAAAGTCTTATACAGGAAATCTGCATCTGGTGTGTAACTTGCAGTAAAGGATCATACAAGCAGCCATCTGCATGAACTCACACACTGTTTAGAGTTTTAAACATGGTCATAAAAATATTATGGGCTACTTCAATGGTATTACTGTCACTGCTGTAATCCTCATTCTTTTCCTCTGTTAAAGAGGAATCAACATGTTTTACAGTCCTGGAGCAGGACAGCGCAGGTGGCTTTTAATTGGTTTATTAATAGACACTTAGACAGTGATGGCAGGAGAACATTTTAGCGGTTTCCAAGGCTGTGGGATTTCATAGATTTATAGAAGTTGTGTTTTCAATGTGTAGAAGGTAAATGTGATGCTTTTCCTGTCATTTGGATCCTTCCCACTGGTGAGACAGTATTTCATGGTGAGCTCACAGAAGGTGACCATGAAGGGGCTGTCAGTGGCCAGTGACTGCAGACTGTTGGTGAGACACACACTGCTGTGTTACGCAGCACTAACCAGCCAATCAACTCTCTGCTATTCACTTTGAAGGTCAGACAACCGCCTGCATCATCTTCTACATCGTTGGATCCGTTACCATGGCGATCGCCCCTTTTGGGAGCCTGTGGAGTCCGCAAGGAGGACCTGGTGAGTAGAAACACCAGAAAGGAAACATATTCATGGTTTTCAGTCGCATGTCTGCTGTGGAGCCATGGCGGGCCACTCGGACTTCCAACATGGCGGCTAATACTAGGAAGTCTCTAAAGCTGCAGCACACATCTTTCAAATTCTCATGATTTACAACCATTAAGTGTTTAAATCACCTCATAGAGGCCAAACAGCGATGTATAAACGGACTGCAAGTCTTCGGCACATGTGACCCATAAAGAGGGTTAGGATTAGATCATTGCAGCATTGAAGGGTAAACACAGGTGCACAAGGAAAACCAAACCCATTTTCTGGCGGTTTACCATTGGCCTACCTGCCAAAAAGCCGATACAATATATAGGAAAGTGAACCTACTTCCTCCTTGTAAACCTGCTCATCTATCTTGTTATATAAACCACCTCATTAACTTCCATTACACCGCTGATGATAAAGTTACTGAGAACAACCATGGATGCAATCGACTGAAAATTAGCGGTTAAAACAGTCACTCATTAAATTAAACCTTCTCTTACAGAGCTGTGCTTTGGTGATGTTTATATCTACTTTGTGCAGAACATGACTCTTTACAACAAACTGTACAAACTTACAAACTGCACTGTACAGTGTGGACTCTCACTTTGGATGAGTCAGTAATCCTGAATGACGAGAAATTCTTCATAGCCAAAGGGAAGATGATTGCATCACACTTTAATAGGATCAACACGATGAAGAATTGTCAATACTCCTCAAAGATGCAACTATACAGGAAGTATATTTAACGGATTTGTTGAAGGTTTTTTATTTATTTAATGTATCATTGCTTATTCTTCAGTCAGCTGGAGGAAACTGGAATATCCAGATGTTTTAAAAACATGACAAAACTGTTTAATGTTTTTAGAAACTAGCAGGCATCTGTCAGTCAGCTAAAAACTGACGTTGCCTCCTGATGCCCGGCTAAACCTGAGTGACTGTTAATGCTTCACTCATGCTCCTGCTTCTTCCTCTTTCTTCTTCTCGTTTTTGAAAGGGCATTTAGGGGTCACAGACTTGTTGAATCTCCTCCACAGAGAAAGCTTCTTATCTGGGAGCCAGTTCTTTCTTGAGGATGTCAACCTACTGCTTTCTGCCTGGCGCTGGCCCGTTAAGTCCTTTATTAGTAGACTCATTCAGAAGCTGAGCCTACAGCTCTCCAGAGGACAGACTCAAATTTAAGTTATGTTCTTTGAGCCTCTTCTCCTCCTCTTCAAGCTTGAGTCTCAAGCTCCACTCCTCTTGCAATTTCTACCAGAGCTTTCTCCTGTCAGTAGCTCTTTACACTCATCTATTAAACCAGATGAAGAGTTTGCTTCTGAAGGTGCTGATGAAGAGATGGCATAGGCCGGATGTATCTTGGTTGCCATCCTGCCCTTACTAGACCTGTTTAGATATGGACTTCTGATGGACGTTCTCCCCTTCTTCTGCCTCTTGATACCACTGCTGCGGTCATAGAGTTTGGTTCTGAACTCCTCAAGGTTCTTCGTGAGAAACTTTACACTTGACAATCTGTACGCACTCATTCTCACTTCAATTTGAGTTCTCAATGGAATCAGTCTGGATTATTAAGTCTTTGCCATTAATGTTTCCGTTTCTTTCCAACAGTGGGGTGTCGGATAACCTCTGAAGGGCTGAGTTTTGGTGCTGAAAGATCTGTTTGCAAGTTCTGGCTTCATAGGAAGATTCTACATTTGAAATTCACAGATTTGTGTCATTGCTTTTAAAAACTGTAAACAACCCACAACACTTCCAGACTTTCCAAATGTTACTGGAGTAAATTGAAATCTCAGAGTGAATTCTCTGTGATGTTCCAAATATTTACTAAGCTGATTATACAGCCTTTTTTTTGCAGATGTTATTCCAGCTTTAAAGCCTGGTCACCTTCCTGGTTGCTCGCATTGAACACATTAGATAAAAATAGTTACTATTAAATCAACACTGATCCATGGTTCTAACTAAATATGTTAACTTTTATTCATCAGTATTTGTATGTTATAACAATTCTACTCCCAATACATTTCTGAAGCAAAAACAAATACTTCTCATTTTAAACATACTTTTCAGATTGTACATAAAACAAACACAATTCATTATAGATTATTTCTGATAACATCTTTTAAAAAGATTCAGATCTTCCAGATGTGATGTGTGGCAGAGGAAGGGTGATTTTTCCTCATTCTGTGACATGTTGCCCCTTAGTGTATGGACAAATTAAAGATGAATTGTCCCTGCGTCAGTGTCTGAAGTATGATAGTGAATATTCAACTGACAGGATCATGTGATTTGATGGCTGTATGATTCACAGCTGAAGGAAGGCAGGCACTTGGCCACAGATACATAAGATTATATATTACAACTGACAAAGAAAAATGTGCCATGACATGAGCTGCTGCTATAATCTATGACCAGGTACAGCTGGATAAACTTCATAAATCATTATTACCTGATATATTCATTGTTATATTCCATCATACTGGAGTAGGATTTTACTCTGTTTCAGACTTTACTTTAAGGACCTGTGGCCAATTTTCATTCACCATTTACAAAAATAAAAGAACAAACTTGTCTTAAATATGTTTGACATTATTTCTATCAAAACAAATGAACAATACTAATCTATATATCCTATATTTTTTTTACAATGATATGGAACCAGGATAATATTTTGTTTCTCATGTTCAACAGTTTATGGCAGCTAATTAATACAACCATCTTTAAAGGAAGGTGAATAAAAACTAACATACAATATTCTTTACATAATTCTTTTTCCTTATTTATATTTCCTTTGAACAAAAGTTCAAAAATCAAATAGAGCAAATCTCTCTTTTTTATTGATTTGCTCTTTGCCTTTGTCCATAATTCTCTGCACTAACCCACCTTAAAGTCATAGCCATTTGGAAATCTATAACACAGTTAGGGTGAACATCCTCTGTCCGTTGTATGACTAATGTGTTTTTTCATGGCTATTTAGAGATAATACATTCAGCTGGGCAACCGGTGTAGTATGAAAAGGGCTGAGGGAAGTAAAATGTGGCAGAGTCCTTTTGATAGAGGAATTTCTATGCTTTCATTTTTCTTTTCCTGAAAGAAAAGCAGCAGTTTTACATCACAATGATGAACTGGATGTGTAATTATGTTGCCCTAAATTGAAAAACTTTGTTACATTCTAAGAGCTGCCCTCAAAAGGACAGACAGACGTGACTGTCTGGGGTGTTTGAGCTTCACACATCCCATCTGCGGAGACGGACATGTACTTCACCATTTTGTCATAGTTTGACAGTTTAAAACTGTCAAAAACAGCTCTGGTTTTAAAATAATAGGACAGAAGAACAACAAACGTCCTTGAAACTCCCATAAGCTTTGACTGACCTTTTGTAGAATGTATGCAATGTGCAGGAAAATCTTCTCAAGCTGCCAAGACAAAAAGTAAAAAACAAATTGTCTTCCACACTTAAAGTAGTCATCAATGTCTTTGTTTCTCTGTGTCCAATATGAGAAAATATTCACATATAGAGAACACACATTTTAACAGATACCCTAGAAGCATTATGATGTGCAGGAAATGCTTTACATTAGCTTGTATACTTAAATACAATGTGACATTTTCCTCACTAGTTTGCCTTTGAAGTGAGTAATAAGGCCCCTTATAGGCAGAGGATGACATGAATAATTTCTGTCTCAGTATTTGTGGTATCACAGGGCGGATACTGGCGCTCCGCTGTGTGTTATACTGTGTATAAGCTGGAAAGGCGACTTAGTTGTTTTGCTCCACACACACGGGTAACAAAGAAACAGTGCAATAAGTCTGGGACATAATTCATTCCTATTTGAATCAATAGTCTGGAGGTATTAAAGTGAATTATCATCACAGTCATCTAAAGCAGCCTCATTAAACCATAACAGGAACGTGTCTCTGACATCAGACAGTATCTGCAGATCTTAAGGGAAGAAATAAAACATTTATTACACTCTGGAGAAATTAGCATGCTTTAAACTTCCTCCCAAAGTGCCCCAAATCTGCCTGGTCTTCCTGTTAGCAATATTTCTGCCCTGGTTTATAATTCTGCAATTAGCCGTAAGTTATTCTTTTCCAATATGATGAGATGATGTTTGTCGATTGCAGCTTCCGTCTCAAGTCGATGCAAATTAGGTAGGTTGTGTATGAAAAACTCCTGTTGATTAAATGCAATTGTATCATAAAAGCTCAAGGGTGCACTTTGTATCAGCGGTTGTCAAGTGTATTTACTGGCGTCTGTGCAGTGCTCAATCCTTACACAAATGAAACTCTTGTTATGTTATAAGGAAGAGTGAAATATTATTCCTTGGTTACTACTATAAGATCAAAAAGTGTCAGGCCAAACAAAAAGACAAACAATATTAAGATGAGGTTGTGTTTGTAAAGTTGAAATAATAAACTTACTGTAGACAGTGATGGATTGGGAGAATTTGGCTGCCTCTCTTGTTGTCTTGTGATAATGTGGTGTGCACCACTTTGCAGTCGTAGAAAGAAGGAAAGTGCAAGTATTTACGTATAATGTTATACTTGTACTGTACTAAGTATTCTATGTTTTATGCTGCATTATACTTTTACCAACATTTTTGGCCTGTGGCCTCTTTTTAAAAAATGTCTAGTTGGTGTTTTTCCACCTTTCAGATGACTCAGAATTGTGAAAATATCCAATATTTCACAAGAAACATGAATATGTTAGATAAAAGAATGCAGTTTTCTCTTTTTTTCTTTTCCATTAATAATGTGAAAAAGAAATCCCTCTTTACATGACACTGGAGCTCTAGGTTGGTGACCACTGAAGGGAACTTACTAATATACAAAGAATAAAATGCTCAGCCAGAGCCAGCCAAAAGTTACATACTGCCGACATATTGTTGCATCACTACTAACAACCTAATAATATCATCTGTAAAATTACATCAGTCATCAGGGGCATTTTCCTTCAGCTTGAACAGGCTTAATTTTTGAATTCTGAATGGTGTGTTGATTTTGGAGGCCACTGTTGACAAAAGCAGTCGTGATTCCCTCTTGCCCCAGTATCAGCTAAAATACGCCTGGTGATACTAGTGTTTTACTTATGCCATACAGAGGCACCAGTATTAATTTTTTTATTGTTAATAATTATAATAATAACCACCAACACTGTCCTTGTAGTTGCTACATTTGATAATAGCCTATGTACCTTCTAGTGAATTCAGGTTTTGTATTTGTACATGTGCAACATCAGTACTTTTACCTTAGTATTAGTGCTGTTAGTAAAGCTAAGGATCAGAATATTTCTTCCAGCCAGCAGCTTCAGTACCGTGACTCTGCATTGCCATCCTTGGTTGAGTCCTTGCTCCACCTTTGCCACCGCAGTCAAAATGATCTGGACGTGGCCGCTGCCTGATCCGAGTTTAATCAATAGAGCTGACTGAGGAATCTCCAGCAACAAGGTTTGAATAAACAAGAGGCATTTCCCCTCACAAGTTCAGATTCACACGTACAACTCTAAAAAAAAGTTGTAATCTCCGCAGTGAGACGAGTGAACTTTTACAAGCATCAAGGTCTTTTGTAATCAGCCGCTCTTGTTTTCATCGACTTCACACAGACGATGCAGATAAGCAAGAGCTGATGAAAGTAAGGCTGCAGAACAGCTGTCCTATTTAAAACAAAGTACAGGAGTGTGCATATTTCTGAATTTGGGTTGATAAATGCCAAGAAACTATCTTCACTAGATAGTTTATAGATATGAGGTGGCTGAGACTGAGGCCAAGATAGCTGATTGCAATAGATCCGGATGTTGTTTAATAAGTTTGCTGAATTGCCTCATGCCATCCTCTCCTTTATCATATTCACTCTCCCACATCCTCTCCATCTACCCATTTTATTATGCTCTTGTGCCGAAATCAAAGCATGATCAAAACACAGCTTTCTGTTTTAGAAATAAGTTTATAAATTATAATGTTTTCGTTCTGAGCTAAGGGAAAGCCTTATTTCAAGCAAAAACGAGTCTGCCAGAAATATTAAATTAAACGTAAAATAGGTAGCAGGGAAAGATGGATGAGTAATACTTGGTCAAAGTGATGAGCGTCACATTCTGCAGATGTGGGTTGATGGATGGGCCAAACAGACATTGAGATTCATGTTCCTTCTATGTCACACGTGAAAATGATACTTAACACACTTACCCAAACCATGTTCTTTTCCTAAACCTAACCATGTCGTTTTGTTGCCTAAACGTAACCCTGAATTTTAAGTCAAATTCCCAGTGTTAACTACAGATAAACATTTCTCCAATGGAATGAAAACGGGTTGCAGGAAATCTCGAGATTCAGCATATCTTTTGAGAAATATATAATGCCATAATTTCATTCCAGCATATTTTAAAAAAATGTCAAACTATTACCCATATATCGTAATATAACATTAGCCGTCTGCATAGCCATCTATTGTCAACCACTGTTGATTTGATGTAGTCAGATTTAGCAGTCATAGATGAAATCAATTACATTTACATAAAGGTCCAATGAAGTAATGGAAAACATGGAAACAATAAAAATCCTTCAATCCTCATAATTGATATGATCTCTATGTACTGTACAGTGTACTTAACCTAATTGGCTTCAGATTGGAGATATAGAGAGTGAGAAATATTGGTGGATGTGAGGGCCAGTATTCATCACTAGACTTGCATGATGACAACAAATATTAGACTGATTTGACACACATCACATCACATCTCATCATGCCACAGTTCTTTAAACGCCAACCAAGATGTGTTGCAGTGTCTCTTGGGGATTTTGACAAAGCCACGTAATTGGAAACCCAAATGTCTGACAGCACGGGACATGGAGATCAACAGGATGAAAGAAAAATAAAAAGGAATAACAGATTGAAAAGAACCAGCAGAAGCAAAAGAGGACTGAATACTGGAGACCATGACATTGAACTGAGACCGCTCAAAGAATCTGGTTGCCGTGTTTCACACAGTAAGTGTAAATAAATGTCATCAGCTGACATTTAAGTTGGCTAAACAAAATGACAGTGATTTTCCTGGAAACCGAGTCGGAGAGGTTAAAGCAGGTAGACTGTGCATTAATTGAACCAGGGAATAATTGAATTGTATATATCCACAGGCTGTTAATTACTCACTTCTAGGGAGTCTGTTGCTCTGATGAGCTCTATTATTAGCTTATGTTATTCTCAGTGTAATTGCAGGAAAGGGTTGAAGAAAAGCTCATTTCCCTTTTTGGAAAATAAAGGATTTGTGAAGAATTTTCAGAGACACTGTTGAAATCTTGTGTCCTTTTCATCAACCTTTTGCCCTAGTTTTTAAAAAGTTAAAGTAAGTGTTTTAGCGTTAGATTGTATAACTCTAATGCCCTGCGTCCTGACTCAGCTGGATTTAATCACACAGTACTTTACAGAAATATGTAAACCCATGTCAACACATTTTTTCATGAAAGCATTCAAAAATCAATATTTTAATGGCATCAGTATGAGAGGGAAAGGCAACAAAGCAAACACACCACTGTAGAACCGGTGCTGTCACCAGAGGATTTCTTTGTGAAGACTAATCAGTTCCAAAAACCACTTTGAAAAGCAGCACAAGAAACAGAAATGGAAAAATGTGGCCAATCACCACAACAAGTAATGTGTTCTTTCAGTTCAGAACTTTTTCAGCACATTCCAGTAGTTATACACAAACCTCAGGGAAAACCTATTTCTAAGCTTGCCAGAGCAGTGGAAAACTTAAAAACCACTCTAGCTTATATTTTTCATGGTACCACTTTCTTACTTTGGCCCACATCGCCACTTTACTGTCCACAGTGTGAGTCATGTGTGCAGGATGTGCTGTGCTGGTTGATGACGCTGTAACACAACAGTCTTTACCGGAACGGCTGATGTGAAACGGTAGTGTAGCTCTTAAATGTCAGCCACCTTTTCATAATAACACCAGAAGTGACAGTGTATGATGCATGACTTACATTGAGCTGATATGCCTCGTCCCAACGGGTTACTTCTGCTCTGCTCTATTTGCATTAAGTCACCTTTAACAACATGAGACACTGTTGCCACCAAGTGGTTTGAAAAAATACTGCCAAAGATTTGTGAGAGCTGTTAGTTAAAAAAAAATGTGTAGAGGAGATGGAATAGCCTGCCAGCTCAAATCTCTCCTGTAGACTACATTTTATGTTGGTCGTGTAAAGTGACAATTTCTAGAAAGGCAAGATTGAATGCAATGGCGGTGTTGTCCCAAGTGTCAGGACTGCTGATATAAAACAATATGAGAAAAAGGTTATAATCCTATGATTCAAAGGTAAACACAAGGTCAGAGTCTCTGTAAATCCCTGCTTCTGCTACAGACTGTAAGTAACGTTGTGCTCCAGCAAAACAAAAACAAATCCCATTCATCAGAAGTCAGCTGCTCTCAGTCAGCACACTCTACTACAATCAAATTTACTGCTCTCACTTCTAGCGCTTCAGCCATCTGCTTACAAAGCTTCTAGGCACAATAAAGCTGCTAAATAAAATGGGCTGAAGATGAAATTTAACTGAAAGCTCTTATATTTTTGAGTGTTAAACCTGAAGATAAATATAAAACTTCTAGATTAGTTATTTGATCTTTCATCACTGATGCAGTCAAATACTTAAAAAGTATTGGGGGGTCTTAATATGTTCAATTTAAAAATGACTATACTGTAGATAATTGATAATATCGTGGGTTTAATTAATGATAATGTTATTATAAATTGACAGTTTTTCTCAATTACTTATTGGTAATTCTGTCCCAGTTTCTTACTGTAATGTCTTTTTCATGAAGCTCATAATCAGTTTAATATCACAAGATAATGAGGTAACAGGAAATTGTCACATTTAAGAATTTTTAACTTATCAGTTGTTGGTATTTCAGCTTGAAAAATAACTTTAATTTCCCTACTTGTTTATCAGAGGAGCTTCTGTTTATCTTTTCTGAGTGTATCATTGATGAAAAAGAAACCTGAACGTTGCGCAGAGGTTTACGGGAGACAAACAGCAGGGAGCCCTGAGACGCCCGATGACCCCTCACTGAAGCGTTTCCATGGTTTTCAAGGTGTGATGGACAGCTGAGTTGGAGGTGAGGTCTGAAGGTCATCCTCACTGTCCTCCCTCCTGTGTTACACGCTCACACTAATCACATCCTCAGCCTTGACAGATCATCCATCTTTCTCATCGCATGCTGTATTCGTTCTCCCTCATCCTTGTCTCTGTCGCCCCTCGGAGAAGAGGTTGCGACCTCGACACAGCGAGGGAAAATGCGTCATGCATCTTTGGTAATTAGCAGATGAACCTGTAGCTGTTTTCACTAGCACGTCCGTTTCAGTGATTTCTTAATGCATTTGGAGCAAACCCAACCTAACCAGCCTTATCAGCCAAAGAGCTCAAACAGGTCCATGTCGTCCCTGCACGTCAACATTATTCTCCCATATTATCATTTTTATCAAATTGGCACAGAATGTGGTCACTCATTGGTCACTCTGTGAAATAGCCAACATAAAGTTAGGGTGGAGTTTGACTTAACAGCTAAACTTGTTCTTATCAGAAGGAGGGAACAGCTCCTAACTATTTGTGACTGAGTGTAATTAAAGCTGCAGATTGAAGTGCAAGGTGCCTCTAATCAGTGGTAACAGACTGCTGGGTCAAATTCAACATCTGCTCTCCTGACTCACCCAGTATCTCCCCCAGATTGCAAGGTCCCTGTTCCACTGGGTGTCCTCAAATTATCATTCTCAATGCTCTCAACACGTGCTCACAGTATTCCCTCGCTTGAACTCACATTATAAAGTCTGATCTGCAATTAAAGATGCACCGAGGGCTAAAGGAAAGTGGTCCAAAAAGAAAGTTGCACTGAGTTGCGTCACTGACTCATTTTCTTTGCTAGTTGCTTTCAGATCCTGGTGATTACTAATACACTAAGGAGTCATATTTTCCTTGGAGTTCCCAAGATACATTTAACTAAAATATAAGCAGTATCCGTCTGTACCTTTTAATTAAGTAAAATTCCGTATACCACACTGCCGTATTACTCCACTGCAGGTAAAAGTCCTGCATTCAAAACATTATTAGAGTGAAAGAAATGCATCAATAGATGAATTAATTTGAGTTTGACTTTTTTTTCAGTGTCCCATGTCCAACAGAGCAGCACAGGAATTAATGATTTTGAATGGGATTTTGGTTAGATGCCTGAAATAAGGTTTGCATTTTGTTGTTTTGATGTACGACTTGAAAAATGTTAGCAAGTATCTAGACACTTTAAACATCATAAAAGTATTTTTCATATGTGAAGATTATCCTGCTAAACAAAAAGTATAAGCATATGCATTTGCCCAAGAGGTTATTTGTAGTATGTATTTGAAGTGTGTGCTGCAGACTCTGAATCCTGTTTTATGTCCATGTGTCCAGTCACTTTTGATCTTTTCCTGTCAGGTTTATTCATAATACTCTAATGATCTCTCCGTTTTTAAATTAATGGTGAGGTTGTAAATGTGTGCTCCTATCATCCTCGCACAAATGATATTAAAACTGAAATATACCAATTTATATTCTCTCTTAAATTGTCAATTAAAGTCAGATCAAACATGACCATCCTCTAACACAATAGAAATGTCAATATTATCCAGTCAGGCTGCAAATCATCGCAGCTCTTTAACAAAGTGTCGGCATCGGCTCACTTATCATCACCACCTGCAATTAGGACCAACATTAAAATGAAGACTCAAGGCAGCGCTAGTTGACATTGAGCTGATGTGTGAAACTTGATTTTGTCAGCAGGTGCAAACTGCTCCGGAGAGAAAGAGACATGAATCAGCAGTAGCGGCTGCCAGAATGACTGACAAAGTCACTCAATAACACGGCGGTAGCAGCTGAAGGTTGACACTTATGTCACATCAGATAAATGTTGAGTGTGAACAGCCGTGGAGAAAGTCGGCTCGAGCAGAGCACTGACGTCACAGTCTGGCATTACCAGTGGCTGTTGCTGCTATGTTTTTCCATCCAGTTAGACTATAGTGGCGCCATGAATTGGCAAGAATATTCCTTTGTTCTTGCTTCTTCCATGCTCCCACGTGATACACTCTGGCATGATACTGATTCACAAAATTATAATGTTAGGCTTACAAATCAGACACTGGTGCTTTTTCAGATTAAATTAATTTTTAAGACAAATTATTATTATTTTTTAAGAGATGACACATTATTTTCATGTGTATCCCTTAAAGGCAAAAATACCAGAAATACAAAATATACACACCTCTGCACTCTCTTCAGTAATATTCAGTATCCAGACTCAGATTCAGACAGTAATGTAATATTTAGATCCTTTAATCAAGTTAAAGTATTTATATAACTCTGTAAAATTATGCCTCTAGTAAAAGTCCTGCATCCAAAATATAGTTTTGGAAAAGTGCAAAAGTATCCAAATTAAAAGTAGTTATTAGGCAGAACAGACCCTCTTAGATTGCCTAATATATTACACATATAATATCTGATCATTTGCAATGATGCATTTATGTTAGCAGTGTTCCATTTTTACTACTTAGTATCCTGTTATGAGGTTTTAACTCTAAAAAATAATCTCTTTTCTTGAAATTGATCATGTTTTTCATGTTTCCACCTGAAAAGCAACTATAATGTCAGCTAAACGTAGTGCAGTAGAAGTTTAAAGTAAATTAAAAGTACCTTAAAAGTACAGCAGTTATATGTATTTGGTTACATTGTGACTCATACACAATGACGTGTTACTTTTTAATAGCTTTACAGTTCACCTCAGCAGACGTCAGAGACATAAGAGCAGTGGACTTGTTCGTCTGCTCGCACTTTAAATCATTTCTGACAGTTTCATGATAAGAGGGGACATCAGCTCAGGCTCACTCTCCTGACGGACGCGCCTCGAGCAGCTTCCTCCTTATAACCTTATTCGCTCGGGCCATTTTGTGCAGTTTGGAGCCTGCTGAAAATGACAAACACTGGCTGTCGTAACGTAATAAATAGGAACACCTTAACCATCAGAAATGGTACTAATCATCTGCGGCTGTTTTCAGAATGTGTTTGACTCGTAGGCCTTACCTGTCCTGTCGCTTTGAGTTGTGAGAAGCATACATCAGGATTTAAGCTGTGGATGTTCTCTCTTCTCATTACAGTGAATCAGCAGTGTGTGAAACAATCCCATCTGCTGCACCGCCTGCACTTTTTTATTGTTACACACACTTCTGCCCCTGTGATGCGGATTCATTTTGGTATGTATTGATTCTGTATTAGAGAGAGGGTTGCTGGTCGGCAGTTGCATCCAAGGCGAGACGGGAAAAGGTGTTATAAGTCTAAACAAATCTCTCGCTCAAAACTCACTCTAATGAAAAATATTATCTGAAAATCAGCAAGTGTTGCCCGCTCAGGGATTAAAATAAACAATCGTCCAAAACGACTTGATGCACACAAGTGTCTCTGGGTGGACCCCTGGTTCAGCAACAAATCTTCACTGTAACCTAGCGACACCACTCAGAGTTTAATTAGAGTGACAAGACAGAGCAGCCTGGAGCTGGATGGTAATCTCCTTCAGTGCACTCGTGGTTGTGTTGTTGTGTCCGTGTAATTACCAATCCTGACAGCATGTGGCTCGTATTGTTTTCACCTTGTGAGTGTGTGTGTGTGTGTGTATGTGTGTGTGTGTGTGTGTGTGTGTGTGTGTGTGTGTGTGTGTGTGTGTGTGTCTCCTGAAGACACCTACTGTAGCG
>JAOWBC010000383.1:7116478-7143693 GCA_028566105.1 Hypoplectrus providencianus | reverse complement strand
ACAACACATGGGTTCCTGAATATCAGAAGTCAACGCAGAGGTTTTTATCTGTAAAATACCATCATTCAGCACACTTCACTGACACTTGACGTGAATGCCAAATACAGCTTCAGAATGATATTCAGAGGACTTTCCATTATGTCGGCCACTTGAATGCTGCATACTGGAGTCAGATTAGTTCAGTGGCGCCATAAATGCAGCTGGAATCTCCGACCGGTGACTAATGCTGTTTGATTCAAAATTACCCACTTCGACACTACACAAACCACAAATAGTATGACAATAGTCGTATTGTCAGGGCTGGATTACACCATTTATTGGTTATTTTTAAAAGAAAATGATAGAAACCACAGTTATGGGGAATAAAGGGCCATTGCACATTCAAACAGGACTCCCAAAGTTAAGTGCCTACAAATGTACAATTAAAATTATACATTTATTTTTCTATAATTTTCATCTCTCTTCATGAACATGAACAACTGTACTATTACTCTGCCTGTGATCTTTAATACGTCAATTTTTTGTATTGAGCCCAGTGAATTTTTGTTCTCCTGCTAAAATATTTTTTTTTTTATCTGGTTGGGTTAATTAGAAAGTTGCCCGAATGGTACTGTAAGTATATATAGATTTTTTTTCAGCTTCCAGACAAGCTTAGGTTTTGTTTTGTTCCAGTTCCAGATTTCTTCGAGGACGGCCTCCCTCTTCCTGCTCAGGCTTACCTGAAAGTCTGTTCAGCCGTGTCTGAAGTCAGCCTGAATGATGTGAAACCCAGCAGCCCTCCTGCAATACTGGACTCTCCCTCCAGGGAGGCGGTGTCACCATCGTCGGGCACCACAGTGCAGCGCAGAAGTGTGCTTCACACCGAAGAGATTGTAAGAGCCTCCCAAGTTCAAATACCAAAGCACATTTCATTTCTGTTCATTTTTCCGAGTCAAATTAATGATCTTTTGTTTTCATTTTCATGACCTGCTGTTAAAGTTAGGGTTAGATAGATAAGATAATCGCTGGTTTCCATTGATGGATTCTTGCATCAGGTATTCACCTCATCCATAGATGATTCAATAAGATAAGATAAATAAGATTTGCACTCCACTTGTGTGGCTAAGTTTGAGCTACAACATGAGCTCTACCACCCACCCAACTTGTAATCCAACAATCTTAACGCGGCATCTTTTATTCTCCATCAGACAAAATGGCAGGACAATCGGATGTCGACCAAGCAGGTGACCATCACAGTGACACAGAGTATCCATCAGGTGGACAAGAACGGGAAGGTGAAGAAGTCCCTGACCACCTACGAGGTGATGAAGCCTGTAGAAAGCCTCAAACAGGTGGCCACACAAAACACTTGAGAGCAGGGAAGACTGGAGGAAGCCAAAGAAAAGTGAAGATGACTGTGAAACAAGTTAGGGTTTACGCAGAAAGATTTTCATGGTCTTTCAGAGTGATGAGACTCTGAGACTGTATCATTTAGATTGTCCTACTTAAAATGGCTAGTTTTATTCAACAAAAAAAGAGAACTTGCCCATATTGTATTTAATACTGTGAGATGTACTTCTATGGTGCCTGTTGCAGTAATGTCTTGAAGACAATAACATGTAAAACTGTAGGATGGGCAATAACATACAAAAAGTTACTTATACAGTACATACAGTATCAGAACAAATGTAAATTTAAATGCATAGCTTCTCTCAACAGACAGAAAATATTTTTTTGGCACATTTCACATTTCAAGTGACCCAAAATGCCTTCTCACCCCCATTTTAGGCTGCTTTTGAGGATGAAAAAACTTTGTGTGTTAAGCTATTAGTACAGTTTTATTTATCATTAGAATATCCATAAATTAGACAGACAGTATTGTTATTTGACATTAATACACAGGTGGTTGCTGCTGTGCTACAATCTGTATGGCTCAGGAAACTGAAACTGACTGGGATGATTGCACTATTTACAGTGAGGCCTGGACAGGAGTTTGTGATGACAATGTAAAACACGTTGTGTCGTTTTGTAAAATACTGTGTTACATTTTCTTATCTAGTTGTGTGTGTTTTCTAATGACAATAAAAACAAACAAAAACATTTATGGTCCTGTCCTCATGAGCTGTATGTCTTTCATGAAATTCAGTTTTACTGACAAACAAAAAAAAAAACATTTTGGCACGATGAGAAGCTGAAGTGGCACATACATATATATATATATCATGTATGATTGCAACATATTGTTCAGCATCTTCCATTTTTGAATGAGCAATCAATGAACAATTGCATAGTAACAGCTTGGACTTTCAGGGCAGTCGTGGGGTCAGCTTTGTAAAGAAACTGTGTGGATTTGTTTTTGCTGGTCATAATGTATTGGTCCGGATCTGAACAATGGCTCTTCCTTCTTCATCCATTCCTCAATACTGAAGTCAGGGAAGAAGAAACGGATTTCTCTCTCAGCAGACTGAACAGAATCTGCAGGAAATTAAAATGAAAAGTATGACAATTTAGAAAAAAAACCTTACATCTATAAATACATATCTCTAACTACTTCACATTTATATATTTCTTTTTTAATTCTATTTGTACATATCTCTATTTACATAAGACTTGTTGCATTTAAATTGTATATTTTGTGGGATACACTTGTTTGTCGTTTTCATTTATAAACTTACTTATATCCATTTCTGTTTCTTCTATAGCAGCAATTGTAAAAAAAAATTCTCACAAGGATCAAGAAAGTGTTTCTGATTGTGATTTCATACCCATGTGCTAATGCATGTGTGTAGGACATGTAAACTCTTTGATGCGCACATGAAGCACTCAACACGCTTTCTACCTGAGCCATGAGTTGTGTTTCGTGTGTCTGTGAGTCCAAACTGGGCCCTGATGCAGGCCGGTGAGGTGTATCTGGCTCTGAACACTTTGGTTGGTCCCATCAGTTGTCTCCAGTGATGAATGGCGTCCTCTCTGGCTAAAATGTATGCTCGCATCGGACCGCTGTGAGGAAAAGATTAAACAACAAGGGTTATTATTCAGTGTGTTCTGTCTTTGCTAAGCTTGGTACTAAGGGAGCCCAGTCCAACAGCTAAGGTGGAAAGAGGAACTGTAAGTTATTATAATAACACATCATCCAAGTAATGCTCCTAATTCTCAAAATCAAACTTTATAAAAATCTCTAAATTATGACCTTGTAAAAATGAAAATCTATCTCAATGTGTTGTACTTTTACCTAGTATTAAGTTCTTATTTTTAGATACTGTGTCATTACTTTGAGTAAATCTCGCTTTTTTTCAGGACACTAGGTAACTTGTTTCAGATCAGTTATTATTTTTAGATACACATTATTTGGATAATGTTTCTCATTATTTTAAGATGCTTAATCATTATTATTCCAAGAAAGTTTCTTATTTTAAATATCAACTCAACATAATTGAAGAAATTTCTTCATCATATTAGCACCAAACGGACTTCCCTGGGTTCTATGTGGCTGTTCCAGACATTTTATTTTGAACACTGGATTCTCACCAAAGAGCCAGAAATTGACTTTTTGTACACAGCTTGTTGAATGGGGCGCTGCTGGGAATACATATCAGTTTAATCTAGACAATGCCGACGTGAACTTGACTGTCTGATGTGCTGAGGATGCTTCGTACGTCTCCGCGAATACAGACAGCACTCAGAGAAAGGTTGCTGTAGCAACCACTGATTCACTGCTGTGAGGAGACAAAAATGACATTGTGATGACAGGCACTTTCTGCAATCCAGAGGGGGCCGTGTGGAGCTATTGTGAGCAGCCTGCATGGTGATTTCAGAAAACTGCTCCAGGCCTGCTGATAATTGAAACTCCTGATGTGATGTTGCAGAAAATGATTCATTGGTGACTTGCTGAGCGTGAAAGTGGAGCCCCATCGAACGACGTGTGCTTTTTCTGTGCCAGTCTAATGGCTAACATGGTATGAAAATGTCTCTGGTGTTCAATTTTAGACACACTGGGATAAAAAGATATATCCACTAGGTGAATAATTCGTTCAGGACATTCACTGTTTGGAAAATATACGTGTATGATGTTGGTGAGGAGGCTTACCTTGACATGAATTCAACAAGTCTTTGGTAGAAGAATCGCCCTTAAAAGAACAAGAATAGCATATTACACTTTACCAATGGCACAGGCGTCAAGACACAGACTCTTCTTTTTACTGTGCTGCAACACAACACTGCAGTGAATAAATTAAAGCAATAACAAGTTTAAATCCTGATTGTCTAAATCTATTCATAACTCTTTTATGACCCTCATAACCCTTTACAACTATTTACCTGCTAATAACAGTGCTGTTGCTTGTGCGGTATGCCAGTTTTGTTCAGTTCGTACATTCTAGCTTTGACCTTGAGTTTGGCATTATGGATGTTATACTATAGCAGGGACTAATTAAGATCGATTAAGATTAATCACCTGTTTTAACCTACATACATAGAGTACATATGATGGCTCCATGGCTTGGTTAGAATGGAATCAATTACAGTTAAGCCCAGATGTGTCCACAAACCTGAATGTTCAGCATAAAACCTCTCAGAGTCCTGTCTCCTCCAAACCAGATTTTTGCATCGGACAACCACAAAGTTGTTGTCCAGGATTCTCTGGTGAAGAGCCTGTAAGAAAACAAAATGTTGTCTTCACTCTTTGTGCCAAACTTTAGCAATTGATTATAAATAAACTACACAAGTTTGGATAAAAACTAGGGTACTGTTTGCAGATATCTTTCAAGAAAAGGGGCACGCATTTCAGAATCATTATCTGCTGGTACTGGAGCTGCCCCAGGGATGATACAGAAACAGATATCTGAATCAGAAAGGTCATTTTTTTATTTTATTAGATGATAACAGGTGGAAACTGGTTAACTTTCTGAGGCTTTCAAATTGGACCTTTGGATAATGGAATATTTTATGATTGACACTGATTTCATGGCTTTGATGCCTTGGGGATTATTAATCTGTCAAGATAGCTTTCTTACTGTTTGGATTTACAGTGAGCGTATAGGCGTATAGAACATGGCCACTAATTTAATTGACATAGAGCTAAAATAACAGATGAATGGAAAGTAATATTTTTACACATATTTGTGTTTAGGTGTTGGTTTGTATATTTTGCTTACGATGTTACAGGAAAATGGGGTTTAAATTTGAAAACGAATAGAGATAAACATAAAACCTCCTTAAAACTATGTTGTGGCTAGTGTCTCACCTTGAAACACTCGTATATATGGAGTACTTGAATAAGTGTAGAGATTCTAATATCGGAATTGGCTTTATTGGCAAAGTATGTGTGCAACATACATGGAAATTGACCTGTTTTAAAAATAGGTACGAGACAAACAGTTAAACACAGAATAATCTGAGCAATAAAATATAGAACACCTGTCAATAATAAACAAAAATTAGCATATTTAAAAAAATAGTAGCATAAACAATAAACAGCATATACACAATGGGTTGATATCACATTGAGCTCACCTCCAGCATCACAGGATGAGCCACAGCATCTGGTTTGATGACCGCCAGGGTGAGCTGCAGCACTTTGGACAGGCAGCGAGCTGTCAGTAACATTGTGCACTGAAAAGATAGGCAACATCCGTTGTATTATACAAATAAGTCAACAGATATCTTAGCTCAAGGAAATGTAGTGTTAGCTAACAGTTTAGACGCAGGTTTAATCCCCAAATATAATTCAAATAAACGCAGTGCAGACATGAGCAGAAATTTGGTGTATTCACAATAAAACCGCTGTTTTATCTCAACTACATCAAACGGTTTATTCTCATATTTCCCTCGGCATAAGCGAGAAGTTATAAACTCGAGATACCAACCTCTGTTTCCAGATACAGGTCAGTTAACGTTATAAGAGGAGGGCACAGCAACAGCTGCCGCCATATTGGAGCAAATGTAAACTCTGCACTTAAAATATTAAATTCCCGCTCCGTGTCTAGGAATTTTAGAATTTGTCCTGGAAATAAATATGATAATATTTACGTGTTTTTAAAAGTTAATGTGAGAAATATTCGCTGAATGATAAACCGGTGTCCGTTCAGTCCGCTTATTAATGCCGTCCCCCTAGAAACAAAACCAGCACTTTATGTTCCCACTGCAAGTGAAACGAAAATTAAAAACTAAAATGACTTAATTTCCAGCTATTACTCACACACTAGTAGCCTAAGCAGTATTTTTGTACTTGTGCTAATAAACATTTTATGTATATTGTTGCTAAATCAGAAAATCTGGTGCTACTCTTTAATTGTATTGTATCATATACTATTCCAATAAACTTTTGAGGTTTTGTCCAGTTCATCATTTTACAGTGGGGGAAATCTTGCACAGTGATACTGCTGCATAGTTGATTCCCTCCGTGACTTTGAGGCACTTTTCCACTTTATCTCGCAAACAGATATTGCATGTTTTATTCCAATACATAGATCTGACAGCTTAAGTTAATATAATGCAGAAAATGCGATTTTTCATGCCCTTCTGTGAAGTGAAAACTATTTATTTAACCTTTTAAGGTGATTTATCTCAAATTTGGTGATTTTAAACATAAGTTTTTATGCAACTGAAGGACAAAATGTTCCTTGATTGGCTGAGAAAATTATTTTCCTTAAAAATAAATTTCCTTGTAAATAAGAATGTACTTTAAAATTAAGCTGAATATACTTACACGTCTTTTTGAGTACGGGGTTCCTAATATAGGTCTTTCACAGGTTGATTATTTGCTGCTTCAACTCTAACCAACATACTTATATGCTTATTCTTTTAACACATATCACAGCCTTCATTCATCATGTGATATCTAATTTCCTTATATTCTCCATCCATATCAAATACCATAGACTTAAAGGATCACAATCCTCTAACATTGTCTCATTTGGGATTTTAAAATGAAATGAATTCACATGAGTACACATTTTCAAACACAGATCTCTTAAGTGCAGCGAAGTGCAGATTATGTTTGGGCTTTTGATGAATCGATGCTCTCGAGGAGCTGACAGTCTCTGGGGAGAGACAGCAACATGCAAGCCAAGCAGGGACTGGAAAGATGCAGATATGCCTGTGGGATTTCATCAATGTGGGAGATCAGACATACAGTATGAGTTACAAACACTGAGCACATTCCAGCAATGCAAAATGGCCACACCCTTGAAAAGACGAGGCTGTGTGAGGGGTTTGACATTCAGAGAGAGAGAATAGGAGGGAAGAAAGGGGGGGATGGATGTCCCACATAGGTTTCTCCCACCTGCCCATGTCATGTGACTTGGGGTGACACCACAGCTGTTACCGCCCATGTGGGGAAAGGAGAGAGGAGGTGCAGGGAGGGTGAGGGGCTTAATGCATATGGCATATATGTTCCTATATACAAAACTTTGTACCTTTATATGTGGTGAAAGATTCATTACTAAAATTAGAGTATCCATACCCAAATGTGAATATACTTCATTACAAGTAAGGGTCCCGCAGCCTGAAGCACAGGAATATTATCTGCTATATTTACTTAAATATTTTACACAGAGTTTAGCTCTTAAAGAAAGTATATTTTTCTAAAAATATGCTAATTCATTCAACAATACACTTCCAGTATCACAGTAGCTTTGAATATCACCATCAATACACTTATTACTACACTGATTGGTAGTATTACACAAATACCACGTATAATTTTACCTGTTAGGCTCAAAATATGTTTGAATAAACTACAGTGCCAAATCATACAGCATATTTATGACACAAGTGAAACTTCTTTGTAAACTGTTGATTATTTGAACAGTTATTTAAATTCCAAAAAGCATCTGAAAAATTATTAAAAGCTCCAACGAAAGACACTTTTTTGGTTTCAAGCCCATAGTTTGGAAGCAAACATTTATTCTCCTCTACTTTGTTTCAAACCTTTAATGTGAAGTTTAATTGCATGCCATAGGAGATAATACTAAAAGTGTTCTGTCAGTTTATTGCTATATAATGTTATACAATATTTAAGGAAAATATTTATGTGACAAAGCTTCACATTCTGGGACCAAAACTTTCTGATGGTGAACATATCTTAGGTACTTAAATTCTTTATCTTTTTTGATGTCATCTTTCTCTTCAAATCTCTCCATATAAAGTTAGATATTTTGTGTCCTCAGACAGATTAAAATCACATATTGTTCTCGCAGGATGAACAGGTTTCAGGATGAAACAGGCGCCTTTGTTGATCACTGCTGACTCCTGCTTCAAACATCCTCAGCTGGGTGGCTGATTCAGCCCCCCCACCCCCACTCTGCCCGCCATAAACTCCATCTCTTGTTTTATGCTGCTGCTGCTGCTGCCGCCGCTGCCTCTCCAGCAGTTGTCGTTCCCTTTTGGTGGGAGTCGGGCAGCTGACTGACGACCCCCACAGGCACCTGGGTGTCCGTAGGCTGCTCTCACATTCATTCATCCAGCAGGAGCCATGAGACCCTGAGAGTTAAGGAGCATGTGGGAATATGTGCCATATAGTACAGAGGAGAACATAAAAAAAAAATCACACCCATAGCTTTTCATAACTTCACCACTCATGATTTATAAGGATTGCATGTATCTTTTCATCCAGATCATTCATCCAGCTATAAATCCCTCCTGTACAACCAGCACTGCTCCGAGTAAACCACACACCAAAACCAACAATAGCTGCACTAAAAAAAAGACATAGATGGTGCAACATATATCATATCGTATGTCACCTTGGAAAAACAATATGGGTAACAAATAAATGTACTAATAGATATCATCCTGAAACTTCCCTAGTTGATTTCTTACATAATATATTGAATGCACATTTTCTTTGTTGTTTCAATATCCAGATGATGCATACTCTTAATAGACTATTATAAATAGTATTATTAAGTGCTAATCTGTGTACATTATTAAATAACAGAAATCTCTATACTGGGTTGAGCCAGGCTCAAAATGTAAATAGTAATGAAAGTCTGCTGGATGTAAGTGCACCAGAGTTTGAGGAAAATACAAATTTTGAGCATCTCTTTTGGAAATGTCATTGTAATTAAGAACTTTATAAATAACCCTTATTAATGATGGCATTTGAAGCTTCCTCTCACACATTTCAAACTGAACTGTCTGTATTTGCGAGAAAACAGCACACCCTCTGCTTTGACCTGTGTGCTCCCCTGCACATTGATGCACCACATTGCAGCTCACCTGTCACCCGGTCACTCAGAGGCCGCCTGGTTATGACAACAGGGCTAATTAAAGGGGGACGCAGGCCCCAGTGTGACACCCAGAACCCTTTTATGTCCTAAGCGTTTGCTTGGTGAGAAAAGTCAGGGATGTGTTTCCTGTTCTGACACCTTTTGGGGCTTTAGTGACATCAGAGCCCAATTAGGACACCAATGTTTGAGAAATCTTTGTAAAGAAACCTTTGATTTAATCAAGCTTCTTGATTATTCTGTGTTAGCGCTTTAAAAAAAAACAAAACTACATTATCATTAGAATAAATCGTTTTTACAGTCGTTCACCCTCAAATCTAATAACTCCGAAGCATCCGTCTAAATCCCTCGTCCCCTCTGTGAATCCCGGGAGCGAGTTGCCTTCACCTCTCCATCACCTGTTCTCTCTTTTAGCCTAAATGCCGGTGACCTCTGACCTTTCTGCTCCATTGCCTCACCACCACACGGGACCAGGCTCCTCGCAGCAGCTGTGTCAACCTCAGCCCTGGCAACTGGTGTGCCCAGGGAAGGACAGAGAGTGGCATTAATGTCAGATCACGTAATGAGTCAGCAGCATGGCCCCGTCTTCTCTTTGTCAGGATCAAACAGCTCACATTTAGACGTTACCACTGTCCTTTATCAGCTTCACTTTTTAAGTTTTACATTCTCACACTGTAGGTTAGTTTCCCCACAATGTGCTGCACATTTCTGCTCTTTTTCTGGTTTCTAAGAAATACATATACCATATAACCACATATATATTTATACCATATATACAGTATAATCAGGAATGGAAGATGTACTCAGATATTTTACTCTTGTAACAGTAGCAATACTGCAGTGTAAAGTGTCCTGAATCTAAACTCTGATTTAGTGCAAAAGTATTCGCATCAAAATATATTTAAAATAGTGAATGTACTCGTTATGAAGAATGTTTCATTACAGAATAATATATCTTATATTACTGCATTATAGTTATAAATAAATGAATGTGTTCAACTCTTTGATGTTGGAGCTGGTAAAGGTGTATTTTTATGGATTAAACTAATCAGCAGTATTTTTAACCATTTTTTAATTTAAAAAATTCTCGTAGGACTTTAATTGAAGAATCTAGAAAAGAGCTGATTTCAGCCACATTTCAAGTGGAAAAGTTAACTCTCCACCTCTCACAGGGAGCTTCCCCCAAAGAACAGGGGTTAATCTGCGAGGTTGTCCCATCCGGTGCATGTGCAGGACCTGGTCTGGTGTCAGCTGCCAGTTTATTTATACCAATAGAAATTCATGCTATCCACTGTTGAAGAAACTGCTCTGGGGTTAGTGAGTCTAACTCCTACCTGCTGTCCCGAGGGAAATTATTTCCTCCTGCCAAGAAAAGTGTGTTGTGACCTCCCCAGAAGCAGTGGGACGTTGGCAGCGGGGCAGATGGGTATGACAGAGGGGAACAAAGTGATTAGCAAACGGGGGCCCCGGTATGTGAACACGGGTTAAAAATAACCTCACTGACCCAATTTGTAGATAACATGGAACACAACCGCTGTGTCCTGACGCTGTCTTCTTCCAATTTTGGCTTAAAGGGAAAGTTTAGATTTTTTGAAGTAGAGTTGTACAACATACTTAAAAAAATCTGTATTAAAAGTCCACAGATTAGCTACAGTAGATGGTGGCTAGCATGTTAACAGTTTGGGGAAAGCCGGCAAGAGAACTAGCACTGAAACCAACTGATGTAGTGCTGTAAATGGGGGCAGCTGCATGTTTTAGCTAGCTAAAAAAAGGCTTTAGGTTTAAGTCTGCTCTATAATTAGAATATTTTCAGCTGTCTACCTTGCCAGTGTATAAGTTTACCTGAGGGAAATGAAGTTTTTCTATTCTCTCATCTAAGCCACCAGACTCCACTGACAAAAACCTTATTTTACTTCACAGATCACAGGAGTTGCTCATCTGCTAATACCTTAGTATTTTATGTTGTTTATGTCATTGTGTGACTTTGGTGAATTCAAATTAACCCATGAAAACATTAAAGTCACACAAAAACACAAACAAGCTAACTGGCTGAGTTATTGACAGACCAGCAACTCTTGTGTTATTGCTATTAGTTAAAATTACTGTATTTGTCAATGGAGTCTGGTGGCTTTGAAAAGGGGTGTCTGAAATATGTTTTGCTGCAGATTTAGTACTTGTTTCCTTGCCGATACTTCTGCCTGCTTCTCCAAACTGGGGAAATACTGCCCACCCTCGACTGTAGCTAACACATTCACCATGTAAAGTACCTCATACAACCCCATTTAAAAATAATCCAAACTTTTATCTGTATCTCTATCCCTTTAATTGTTCCAAAACAATTCACTTTAAAAGTAATGAAATCTAAATGCTGGATCACGTTCATTTAGTGTGCGAGTTTCTACTTGTAAAAGAAACAGATGAAAAAAAATCATCTAAGAGTAAGACGAGATCTTTTGCATGATGAATGACACATGATGAAAGAGAAGCAGATGATTAGATGAGGGACGTTCGCCGGCGCTGTGAGCCAGTATGTGACAGTGATGATCAGCTGTCCCATTTAGGAGGAACAGCAGGATTATGATTTGTGTCTTAACCATTGTGTCCGGTGTGAGCGACCAAGAATCCACTCAACAACACAAGTCATCTGATATTTCTAGCACTCCAGATATATCTGGCAAGGCCTTGGAGCATAGCTGACATGAGTGGAAATGTTGCATTTGTGATACACCCTGGCTTTGGGCCATGGGAAATATTGAACAACTGTCGAATTTAGACAACATCCTGTGGCGGAGAGAAAACGGGAGCTACAAAGATGCGATGGGGTGGCTATTTGTGGACGGCGAGTGCCTCGAAAATAGCGAGAGTTTTAGGTTTCAATATAAGCCCCCCTCTCTGAGCTCGAGCTTTCTGTGAATGAGGCCCGGGTTCCTATCACACCCAACCCCAGCGCTGATTTTAGAACACAGGTGTTGACCTTAGTGGAGCGGCTTGTGCTTGCAGCAGAGGAAAATGAACCCCCGAGCTCTGCCTGTTTGCCTCTACAGTATTGGTGGTCACTGTTACTCCAACAGATGCTTCAAAACTGTCATATAAGGATCTACAGATTCTATACGATCACTGGGAAGATCATTACAGCTGAGGAAATCTAATTCTTGTGGCTGAATGGGTCATGGTGGCTGGTTTAGTTAGATTGGTAGCACTTTCTGTAAAGCCCATGTCTTTAATGCTTCATAAATATACCTTAAGTGCATTTAATTCTATATATAGCACCGTATAAACATAGTTTTAAGCACTTTTAAATAATACTTATGCTTAGTAACACTATAAAACATTTTATAATTACTTATGAGGTTAAGTATTATGATACTTCATAATTGCCTGTGACTTTTTTCTTTTTCTTTTTTTTTTCTCAAGGATTATAACTCTCATAGTTGTAACATTGTATAATAATTTTAAAATCCATTATAAATACGGTTATCATACATTACAGTGGCACATTAGTGGTCATTTAGGGGAAGTTACGAAATTCCTGAGGTAACGGCATCATAACTCATTATGAATTATAAGTCATTGATTGTGTTAAAACGAAATAAAAAAATAATATGTTAAATAAAATAACATGAAAACATAAAAAAAATATATTATTATTAAAGTATTAAATCTATGCAAAAACTATGCACTCAAAACATGAAAGAAATTGTATGTTATTTTTATATTTATAAAAATAAACTTATGGACAACTATTACCTCAAAGACATTAAAAAATATATTTTTTAATTGTTTTGTTATTTCTGTATCAAAAAAGAAATGTTTATGATGCATTATAATCATTGTTGTTATTGTACACTATGATTACTGCAATAAAAAGTAACACTTTCCTTGAAGCCCATGTCTATAATACTTCATAAACATACTTATACGAAACTATATGGATATAACACTTTATAATAATAATAATAAAAAGAAGAAGCAAAATGGATATACATATTCATAATGGCTTATAACAGTCATGGTATATTACAAAGAACTGTATAATGAATTAAGTATATGATCAAGTATCACAATACTTCATAACTGCTGGTCCCTCTTTAACACTTTTTTTTGTAATGCATCATATTCAAACTTTGTTATAGGATTAGGATTAGCCTAACCCTCCCAACCCTCTAATCACAATATATCGTATTATAAAAGTGATTATAATGCATTATAGATATTTTTTATGATTATTTTTAATAATTTCTTTGATTTTCTTCTTCACACAAATGCAGCTTGAATTACAGCCGGTGTTGTGCTGTGGGGCAGCAGGATGGTCACCTTGTGGCCACCAGAGAATTTATTGCTTGTTTTTATGGTGCCACAAGAGCAGCCATATAACTTATTCACACTCCTCACATATCATTGGCTGTGCTTCATTGACAGAGCTTTACCTTACACTATATCAAAAGGATTTGCCTCATTTGGTTGACTTGTCTCGTGGCTACCTCACAGAGGTCGACATGTAGAGACGTCATGCCGTCACATAAAAATTTGTGGGATACTTTGACAACAGTCACTTTTTCCTAAACTGTAAATGATACAATGAAACCAGAGTGAAGCGGGATGAAACTCAACCTTGGCTTCAGCTGTGGCTCGTGGCCTGCTGTTCTGACTGTACCCCCAAACCCAATAAACACGCCCATCGTGCAGTTGCTTCCTTGTTTCTCTGTCTCCCTCTCTTTCTCCCCTGCTTTTTCCTCCAAAAAGGAGCCATTGACATTCGGTGTAAAATAGAGGCAGGGTGGGGTGGGGGCTGAACAGAGGAACGGCAGGGGTGTAGGGTGTCTCGAGCCCAGTGCGAACAGCTGAGAGGTGTGATTTCACAGGCTGGCTCCCCCCTGTCAGGGCCCTGATTGGGCCGGACAGGAGGCGCAGGAGAGGCCCGGGCTTCTAAAGGACACCAACAGGTGGGAGGCCGCTTTGGAGGGGGGCGCTCCTGGCGGGATAGAAAAGGCCGATCTGCAAGGCCTGTTGTGGGCACAATCCTCCGGGCCAGATATGGAGGAGGATGGTTGATCGCAGGATGAGGAGCAGAGAGCAGAGGGGCAGGGGGGGAGCCGGGGATCGGTGCTCAGGGAGCAGAGGGGGCACAGTGAGATGGCCTGGAGGGGCAGCTTTAGGGACAAGGAGTAAGGTTGGTGCCAGAGTTTGAGCTTTTCTGTGCTCAGGTGCTTTTTGTCTTCTGCTTTATTATTTGTTGGTTAATGCAAAAGGGCATCACAGACTTTAACTGAGTCTTTTAGACCTTCTGATTTGGCAACACCATGTGAATAAAATCAGGCGTCAAACCAGTTGTTAGGTGTTTTCTGTAGGTTTTATGATAGACACTGTGGCTTTGACACCTCTGCCAGGTGAGGGGAAGCTGAGGTGTGATACAGGAAAGAATCATCACAGTCCAATCAGATTCGTCTTTCCAATGACCATTTGGTCCAGAGCTGGTTGACATAGCAGCGCTTAGATTTATCGAGGAAGTGAGCACAACCAGCAGCAGCAGAGAGAGAGTAGGAGAGGCCGGCTGAACCCACTGAGGCTCAACTCAAGAAAACCACAAGAGGAGACGCAACAGAACGCATCAAAGGTGAGTAAAAGACATTTCACTGCATTTCAAAATGTGATTTCCTACTTTTTGTGTTCTCTAAAGGGATGTTATTACACAGTGGTTGGGATGGACATGACTTGGCGTGGTGTAATGTTTAGGAAATAGCTCAGATTGTGACCTTTGTGTGCTGGAAGACAGAATTCGCCTCACCCTCCAGAGCTATTTAAACACCAGGGAGTTCAGCATCATTGCATTGGCATCAAAGAGCCTCATGTGCTGGCACTAAGCTGGCTGAATAGTTACCGTCATGACCAAACCGTGACTTCAATATTTATGTTTTAGTGTCCTCATTACTGCTGGTATTACAAGTGGGATCAACAACATTTCATGTGGGTTTCACGAACAAGGATTTTACTTTCACGTATTAAGATTAAACCAAACACAACAAAAAATACAAAAAAAATCAAAAAGGAATTTAAAAAATATGCAGCATATAATATAGCAATTCAACTTTAATTTTCCTTTCCTGTCAGACTAAAATGTGATTTTCTAACTAGTGGCGCAGACGACCGAGGCCGCCATCACGTGTTTCTCCAGCCGCGTCCTTCCCCGCTCGCTCTGTCACAGTTAACCATTGTTAAGCCGGGTGTTCCTGCTGCTCTGACTATGAAAGGGTGCTTTGTGTCCGAGGAGCCGTGAATCCAGTTGTTGCCCCTTGTGAGGACATGCTTCCTTATATCCCCATATTAATACACCACTTATGGAATGTAAGGAAGTGTGTGGTTTCAAGGGGACGTGAGCGCCGAGCCACACTGGGAGGAAGAAGAAGACATTTCTGACGTTTTAACATGTATAAAAGATGCAGCTTCATTCTGTCATTGTGTCTTTGTGTGTTTTACGAGCCCGGGAGGGGGGGATGTCAGGGTTCATGAGCATGTGTGGTTATGTGTCAGGACAACAGGTGAAGGGCCCTGCTCCCTCTCCTCCAGTTAGTGTTACTCTCAGCGCCGATGATCGGGTCTCAGGGACTTCTTGACAAAATTCCTGCCCTGCCCCAACGGCTGACAGTCAAGGAGGATTGACAGACCACAGCTGTCACCCATTATAGCAACCGCAGGACTCTCAAAAAAGGCAGCGGGGAGGGAGGGCAGGGATGTGGAGCTGTCACTGGGAGTGAAGGTTCACTCCCGTAGGCCCGATTTGGAAGGAAACGGGGCGATGTCACCGGCTGTCAGGCTTCCCAAACCTCTAAATAGGGACTGTCTGCTTGGTAACATGAAGTGCTGTAACCATGTCAGTGATGATGTTCCTTTTCTCTCCCTCTGTTTCATCAGGTAAGACTGAAGAGGACGTGACAACCAGATGATGCCCACCTTCTATTTCCTCTCTTTCTCCTCTCTCATTTCCTTCTTTTTCTGTGTCCTTTACCCCCTGTAACCTTCCCTCCTCTCTCCTCCTCCTCTCTCCTCTTCCTCTTCCTCCTCCTCCTCGCTCTGCCTCTTGCAGCTGAAGCAACACGCCTTGCTGTGGCTGGTCAAACGGAACCAAGTCAGGTGTTTCTGTGAGGTTTGGTCCCCTTCAACCAGCTACTGCGTCGTGAATTCAGTCAGCGTGGAGTCAAAGACACAGTGGCGTTGTGGTGTATGCTGCATACTCTAGAGGTGGTAGTCTGTTGATGATAGGAGATTGTTTCTTTTTCCTTCAGTTCTTTGGTGTTGCTTGGTTTCTGTATGGCAATGGATGTTTGAAAAAGATAATAAAAGATCAATGACAACATGAAGTGATGTATTAAAATTTCTGACAAATGTCGAAAGTTTGAAAAAAAAAGAGAAATATGGTTTATAGTCACTTTCATTATAGAAGCCTGTCTTGATATTTTTTTCTTGTTTTTTTATGATTGTATAAATATAAACTGTCCCCCAAAGTATGACTCTGATAATAGCATAGTCATTGTGATCAGTTAAAGGCTAATTATAATGTAGATTAAAAGTTGATTCATGCACAAAAAACACAACATTCAGCTCTAAATGCTTCCACTAAAAGTCTAAGGTCTTTTGAAAGGAAAATGAAAGTAAGGTTATGGCTTCTGCACACCCTATTTTACCTTCGTACGAGTACTTTGTGAGAAATGTTGTGTCCTTCAGCATTCAAAAAGGCAGCACAAAAAAAAGTCATTTGAGTTCGCTGAATAATTAAAGTGCTCAAAATGGAACGGAACAGTTTCCTAATTTCTATGATAAAAAAAAAAAAAAAATCAACAGCAAATAAAAACAAAGGAAATTGATGGAGAAATAACCCAAGGACGAATGCAGTGGACTGCTAATAACTAAACACTACAGAGCTACATTATTTTTTAATGCACTGGTCAATTTTTAATCATTTTGGCCCATTTTGCTTCCATAACGTGTCTTCTTCTAGACGAAGGAAATAAAGCATCCAAAATACTAATTTTGTGTCAGATTTTGTAAGACGTTGTTTAATTATATCTGTAAATTTATCCTAAATTCAGTTAACAGTTAGCATTACATCATGCCTCATTTGCATATTTAAACATTACATTTCACAAAATATGTAATACAAAACAGTCAATTTATGAAATGAACTAGGGATGTTTCATGGTGATATCTATCATTATTCTATATAAATGCTTTCTTTGGCCTTTATTCATCTATAGGGACTTGCAGAATTTTTAACTGACCCACATAGTCTGAGACAGAAATTTTCACTTCAGTAACGCTAACTTACACCAGATCTTCTAATTTTTAAAAAGTGGTGTGCTCATATACCAATAGTAATTTAGGTCATGGCACATTTTTTCATGAAAAAATGTCAATTTTTGTAGAGCATTTTCTGACTTATGCAGAGATATCCAAAAGTCCTTAGATTAATACAATTTCACTATATAATTAATGTCAATATGTCATATATATATATATATATATATGTCAGAAATCAATAATCTTTCATGGTGATATCTACTCGTACCCCCCCCCCCGTATCACCTGTGGTGTGATTTGGAATAGCAGCGCTATAGCTGTCCACACGGGGGCGCTCTGAGTTTTTCGGGCTGTAGTTTCTACAGCAGCAGAGGAAGTGCAGCAGCATCGTAAACATGGCTGACAGTGGAGTGACAGGTGAGTTCGGGAGTGAGTAACAGCTGGACTTTATAACTGTTTCCAGGTCTTTTTTTATTACTTTACTCTGTGTACAGTGAAAAAATATGTAGCGCTTATATTCCGTGTTTTGTGTTGTTTTGGTTGTGCTTCTAGCAAAGTTAATTTCCCCTATGCTAGTGCTGCTAATGTTAGCATCTGAAGCAAGTCTACGGAGCCATTGCGCTAGACAGAGTTGTTAAAAGCCAGACACCGTCATGTTATTGCATCATCTTTTTTAGTAGTTTGTTTTAAAAAAGGGAGTATCTAAAATGGCTGTTTTAAGTGTTCATTTTGCTGTGCAGATGATGGTAGCTCATCACATATGTGCCTGGTGTCGTTAGCATGATGCAAACCTAGCGAGTTCAGTGACATGTTGCCAGCATCACCATCACTAAAGGACTGTTAGCTGAATAAAGACTGGCCCTGTTGTCGACATACAAAGAACAGAAGCTTTGGAAAAGCTGATGTTATCATGTATTCTTCCACTCGTTTTACAGATGGAGCTGATACGACAGCTGACATTGAAAGAGCAAAGGTTAGTATCTTCTTGAATTTTGCGCTCTCATACAGGCTAGCCTAAATATTTAACTTACATCTACCACACACTAAAAGACTCTTAACACTGAAACCCTCTCACATATAGAGAAAATGTTTTCAACCACGAACTAACATATTCTGCAAAGACATGGGATTTGACATGGTCGGAAATAAAATGGCATTTATTTATTTATTTTATTTTTTAATGTCAAATTAAACTGTAACCTGTAATGCCATTGTCGTCTTTACTCCATATCTCCCTCAGTTTCTCCTCCTTCTTGGTTCTGTATAGGGTGCAATATTGACAATGTTCTCATTATTGAAATTCACTCTTTGGACAAGTTTAAAACTTACACTCATATAAAAATGTTGTGTGCATTGTAATGTTTTTTTGTTGACTGTTTGCTTGATACGTTTGCTTGACAGACTGAAGGCAAAGAGCTGACCAAAGAGGAGAAGCAGCGATTGAGGAAAGAGAAGAAACAGCAGAAGAAAAACAAAGAGAAAAAAGATGAGAAGAAGAAAGAAGAGAAGTCTGTCAGTTCAGCTGCTCCACCTTCCCAGCCTGTAACACAACCCCCAACACAGAAAGGTGCATATGATATACATAACATCTCTGATTTGTGCAAAGAAAATGTTCTTTCTAGCTGTGGTCTTTTTCTGTTCAACCGTGAGTCCAAAAGAGTTAGAGCCTTGTCGATAACAGAAATTAAAACAGAAAAAGACTTTGTGGCATTTATTCAATTGACAACTGTACAAAGGCAAAACATTTAATGGATTTTGTATTAATACATTCTAAATTTGATACATTTTGTTTTTATTTACATGTCACAAAGTGTCCAAATGTTATGAAGTGAAGTAGCAATTCATTTTTACCCTGACTCCGCTGTGTTTCCCACAGCTCCTTCAGCAGTGCCCGCTCCAACACCCGTTCCTGTGCCTGTCTCAGAAACTCCTGCCCAAGGAGACAAGCCAGCCAAGAGTAAAGCAGACCTGAAAGCTGAGAGGAGAGCTCGGCAAGAGGCCGAGAGGGCCTCCAAGCAGGGCAAGAAGGGAGACGTGGGACAGCCAGCTGCCCCGGGCAAACCTAAAGCACCGCCTAATGAGCTGCAGCCAGGTAATGCTGAGCTTCATGGTCAGCTTATTTAGTAATAATGATGCTCTATATACTGTGGAGAAAGTCACACTGAGTATGTGTTTGTAGTGGTGAAGAGGCTTCCCGAACATATCCAAGTGGACAACCCGGACGTTTTAAAGAAACTCGCAAAGAAGCTGGAAAGACAACAGGTTTGTTACTTTATGTGTCAACTCTAAAAGCCTTGAATCATGAAAGCATGCTTTGTTTGATTCTGGACACATTTTGGGAGCATTTTTGATTAAATCATGTGCACAATAAAACCCTGATTCCAACAAAAGGTGGGACACTGTGTAAAACAAAAAAAATGCATCAACCATTAGAATTTTAAATATAGTTGTACAGTTTTCGATTTAATATATGTCATAAATGTTTGCGTTTTGTTTTATTTACATTTTAGACAACATCCTTGTTTATGGATTTGTGGTTTTATGAAGGAAGGAATCATATAAACCATATAAAATAAACCAGGGCATGTTGATGATTCTTACTAACCTCATTGGAAATTAACTCTAATTAAAGAGTGACTGGATGGTTGTTGTAGACATCTACTGCAAATAACACACTGTACAATGTAAAACAAAGATCCAACTTGACAAGTTTGCAGTTCTACTCTTATTCTTTGTGTCATTTATTTATTAAAAAAAAGCCTCCATAGGAATACACCCTGCATGCACCAACACTGATCCTACATAGCATTATGGGGAAAATGCCAGTGTGTTGATCCTGTTTTCTCTCCTCACAACCTCATAACCACCATTCAGAACTGCATGTGATCATACCTAACATTTCTTTCAGACACCAGGGTGCAATGCTGCGTCAAATGCCAAGGTCTGACTCTCCGAAACATAAATGTGTGACTTGCGTCTAGTTTTTTGTTTGCTGTGTGTGAACCTCCTGATCTCTGCTGTAACCTCTGTGATTGAGGGTTGATGGCAGTGCGCTCTCATCTGCTTTGTTTCAGATCCCGCTCCGGTCTGACTACGGTTACAAAGTCAGCCTGTTTTCCCATCTCCACCAGTACAGCCGCAACGCCCCACTAACACAGCAACTCAGGTAAACTGACAACATACCATGAACTCCAGCGGGTCAATTCTTTTGTCTGAGAAAAGTTAGAACCTAGAGCAGATTTAGGGTATTATTTTGTGCATTAAAACACCGTTACACTGTTTCTGTCTGCTGCAGCATTCCCTCCACAGTGATCCACCCTGCTATTGTTCGCCTGGGCCTCCAGTATTCACAGGGAATAGTGGCAGGATCCAACGCTCGCTCTGTCGCACTTCTGCATGCCTTCAAACAGGTACAGAGCACAGGGTGTTTGGTCTTTCTGTATTTAGTATTTCGTATAGACATTCTGCTTTTGCTGCAGTGAAAAGTTTATTACCCAGTTGTGGGTTCAGTGAAGTCTAATCTAATCTCCAGCAAGAAAAAAAAATATTTGTCTGCAATCCGCATCCAGCAATGCCAACACACTTCCTTCAGAAACTGTTTCTCATCTGTGAGACTGACATGTTTACATCTTTTTTTTTTTTTGCAGTAAACTAAGTGTATTGTCCCCCTGTTGTAGGTAATAAGGGACTATACTACGCCTCCAAATGAGGAGCTATCCAGAGACTTGGTCAACAAGCTGAAACCTTACATCAGGTAAAAACAAAAAAACTACATATATTTTTAACTTAAGGAAGTATCATCACACATTTTACACATTTACTTTTAGATCTAATTGTTTTCCTAATTTGTCCCTCCACATCTTTTCTATTTTTCTGCAGTTTTTTGAATCAATGTCGCCCTCTGTCAGCCAGTATGGGAAACGCCATCAAATACATCAAGAAAGAGATCTCCAATATTCCTAGTCAATGCAAAGAGGAAGAGGTGATTGTCACACTGAATTCAGCCATTGTAGTGAACTTATTCCATATATGTTTTTGCTTTACAGTGTCCATGTGTTTCCCTCCCTCATGTGTTCTCCTCTTCTCTGTTTAGGCAAAGAAGAAGCTGCTGAGCTGCATCGACTGTTACGTCGAAGAGAAGATCAACCTTGCTGCTAAAGCTATCGCCAAGTCCTCCATAGAAAAGATCAGTGATGGAGACGTCATCCTGGTCTATGGATGGTAAGCTTCTTAGCAGGAAAAAGAAATCGTGTGTGTTTTAGTTTGCAGAATCTGCAGATTTTTCCAAGAATTGCTTAATCATTTATCATGCAATAAAACCAGCAGTCATGATTCTAGACTTTTGAAACACTTTCATTTCCCTTTTCTTGTCTCGCCCATTTAACTCCCTCCTTCCTTCCACGTTCCTCACCAACATTATCAACTTCCATCTTTCTGTGCTCAGCTCGTCGCTGGTCAACCACATCCTGTGCGAGGCCTTCGAGAAGGAAAGGAAGTTCCGTGTGATTGTGGTGGACAGCAGGCCTCGTCTGGAGGGCCGGGAAGCCCTGAGGCGACTTGTCCAGAGAGGCATCAGCTGCACCTACGTCCTCATCTCGGCTGTTTCCTACATCCTTCCAGAGGTGCAATCACACGTTTGAGCTTTGTTAGATGGCAGGCAAATATATTTACCCAAGAAGAAGCCAAGGCATGTAAATTTTTCTGTCATATCAATGCCTTGAACTTGGACCCCTGCAGGTGTCGAAGGTGTTCCTTGGTGCTCACGCCCTGCTGGCCAACGGTTATGTCATGTCCCGTGTGGGGACGTCGCAGATCGCTCTGGTGGCCAAAGCCTTTAACGTGCCTGTGCTGGTGTGCTGTGAGACCTACAAGTTTTGTGAGAGGGTGCAGACGGATTCCTTCGTGTCCAATGAACTAGGTACAGAAACACAGTCAGGGCATTGTCACATCTGTTTGCATAAATCAAAGTTTTTCTTCAAAGTGACTTTTATTTACATTCATCAGTACAAATAATCTATTAATATCTGAGTAGGTGCACTATGCATAACAAGGACTTTTACTTTTGATACTTCAAGTACTTTTTGATGCTGATACTTTTGTACTTTTAATGACAAACAAATTGAATGCAGGACTTTCACTTGTAGTGGAGTAATTCTGCAGTGTGATCAATAATTTTTGTTTAAATGAACTGGATACTTTTTCCACCACCATTTCACATTCAAAGATATAGGATTAACAAAATATTCTTTTAAATAATCCACATTATATCTCTATAACTACTGTTTCTACTGGGGAAAGTCTCTGTCCGTCTCAAACAAATTTTCTGTCCTTCGCAAGACAACGGTACGCTGTTATTCTCAGGCCCTGCTTCAGATGCTGCTTTCGCTCCCTTTTACTTCTGCTTTGATTTAAATTCCATCCACATGATCAGGTTACAGTACTGACCTCACCCTGTGCCTTTCAGATGACCCCGATGACCTCATTGTGACCCGTAAAGGGAAGACCCAGCTGGAGCACTGGCAGGACGTGCCCTCACTCGGCCTGCTTAACCTGGTGTACGACGTGACGCCGCCCGATTTCGTGGACTTAGTCATCACAGATCTGGGAATGATCCCGTGCACCTCTGTCCCTGTGGTGCTGCGGGTCAAAAACGTGGACCTGTGAACAAGCTCCAGCTCACATCAGCTCAGAGACTGCCACTCGGTGGGAGTTTGCAGGCTCTAATGCTTACACACAACACAAAAATATCGTGCTTTTAGCATGCAATAAATATATATCTGAAATGGCATAAGCTTTTTAAACCGAGTCCATGTGTGTTTTTATGGTGGGATTGGATAATTACACAGATTTGTTTCCCTGGGGATGGGGAGGCTGCTTTGTCTTTTTTAATATTGGGTATAGGCAAGACGTTTTAATAGATCCATGTTGTGAACTGTTTCTTTACAACAGAACATTTAATTGCCAGTATTTAGAGCGGAACAATTCCACTGCGGTCCACAACACACACTCGTTGTCAGCCACAGCATGCAATTTTAAACTAGCCAAAAATGGTTCCCTAATTACAGCTGGGGCTGCAGTATCTCTGAAGGATTCATGTGAGCCATAAAATTCCTCAGACTAGTTTTTAATGACCTGATCAATTGGGCTGGATAAAAGAGAGCGTGACATAAAGCAGGTGGTAAAACTTTTTTTTTTTTATTATTGTTTTGTCCACAAAGTCAATACATGATGCTTATGTGCTTCAAATCTCTTATTGGCATAATTTTAGTCAGAAGCTGTAAGAAGCATCATTTTATCCATATCTTCCTTTTTGTAAGATGATTACTGATGAAATTGTTGGTTGTTCCAGTGCTTTTATGTGCATAGATTCACTGTGGTAACACAAGCAAAGCACTATGTTGTTTTTATATTTTATTAGAACCCTGAATCTCCAGGAAGAAACATTAAAACTGCTCGCCCATCAACAGTGAAACATTTTCAACTTTTCAGCAGGTGAGTCCAGTGAAACTCAACAGGAGGCTCAACATTTTGAATCATCTTGGAGTCAAAGTACACAAGATGTGATAAACGCATAAAAGCAGGTGACAACTAGCTATTAAACTCTCTCTTTTTTTTTTATCCATCTTGATACAAAAAACTCTTCAAAGACCTTATGAATTAAAGAGTGATCCTGACTTGGCTGTTTCTCTGAGTGCAGTACATGATGAACATGCAGTAAACATTTTCACAAATTATACAAATGTCCTCAAATGTAATCTTCATTAATTATGCATTATTTAAAGTATTGAAGATATCCATAAATAACCTTTAGGGAGCACTGTACAGTGTTTACAAGTACATTAACAGAAAAAAAAACAATGTTCAAAGCAATAAAGAATCAGTAGGCCTACGATAGAAAGGAAACTGTAATTACTGTTCACATTATTACAAATTAGTTGATGTCTTTGCCTTTTCTGTACCATCTCTGTGTGCAAATCCCTTCCAAGGGAAAAATCCTTTCTTGTGTGCCCTTTTTTCTATTGTATCTGAAGAGTTATGGGGTATCATATTATTTATATCTATATAAATATTACTGTCCAAATCTAGTATCATGTCACCCTTACTGATATGTGCATTAGGACACGTAGTTCCATCATGTAAACTCATTCTGTGCATGTTTGGCACATTTAACAGTGAACAAATCCTCAGGATTTTCTTTAACGCTCCATCTTCGTTAATACCTTATGTCAGTAAAATACATTTAAAAATACTACTTATTTGGTAATGGTGGTACAACAGCATTACCAGAAATGTCTACATGGAGCAACCTGTTAAAATTCAATTTCTCTCAAATTTAAAAAGTAAAAAAAAAAAAAAGCATAAATGCCAGTTTTTAAATTCAACACAATAAAATATAGCTAGCACACAAAAGTTAAGTAAAACATAATGTTTAAAGAAGCCTGCCTCAGACTTATGTCAGCATTTTCAGTGTTAGCTCAGCAGATGTTTGCGGATAAAGAGGGGGACAGCGTTTCTGCCTCAGAGCGACTTGGCCTTGCGCCTTTGGGTGACCCACAGCAGGACAGAGATCACAACTGTAGATGCTCCAAGAGGCCCAAACACCTGGAGAACGGGGAACTCCCCCTGTTGACAAAGAAAATAAGAATATAACTTTAGATTATGCACAAGATTTAGACTTATATATCTGCCTGCAGATCTGACCTCTCGGAGACACTTGTATCCATGATAGTTATCAGCACAGCTGCACTCGAAGAAGCCGGGGCCGTAGGGGGCGCAGACGGAGTTCTCCGGGCAGTTAATGGCTGAAGATTGTGAGTAATTATGAGATGAACAGTTGTCATGTGTCACCAGCAGGCTACTGCACTTTCAGATCTCATGTGGAGATGATCAGAAGGGAACTTACACAGCTGCCCGGTCTGGTTGCACATATCTCTCTGGCCTTCGCAAACACGATTCCCCTCTTTGACCTCCACTTTCTCCCAAGAAGAGTTGCCCCCTGGACAAAATATGTCTTGTGGCAAAATCCTACAGACACACAGAAATAGTAGGACAATGAAATAACACTTCACACTCATTTGTCAAAGTCCAAGTTTGTAACCGTATACTTACATGTAATTTAACTTCATAAATCCTTGAAATGTGGAGTCACTGATGTTGACGATGGGATTGAGCGAGAGGTCTCTGCAGAAAAAAAGTTTAGAAGATTTTCAAAAAGAAATGGTTCCATGTAGATACTAATAATAAGTAATAAAAGCATGCATTCCTCATACTGGAAGTGCTCTTATATATATATATATATATATATATATAATAAATTTTTTTTAACTCCTAACCTTATAAATGCTGACAACATTCAACATTAGCCTCAAAAATAACCATGGAGTCACTAAGTAGATAAGGAAGGATATTTTGGTATTTTGTGTGGATAAAACATTGTATGTTGTGTAAACAAGTATAAAACTGTAGCACATACATCATTAAAGCTGTTGATGCTTCCTGAAGATCCTCCACGTGAGTTAGTGAACAATTGGACAAATCCAACCTAACACAAACAGAAAACCTTGTTGACACATCAACAAACCAAAGTACAGAAAGGAATATGTAAAAAATAAATTGACCAAAACATATTGAATTCTTAAATAAATGAACAAACAAATAAATAAATAAAAATGCAGAAATAATTCATTCTTACTTTCATTTATATTTTATTTTGTGTTGTACTATTGTGTTATTTATTTATTATGAACATGTAGCACATAGGTAAAAAACAACAAAACAACACTAACCCTACTATAACACAAAGCAAACACAAATACAAGAACAAACAAAATACACACAAAAGAAAATACACACCTTGGAGAAAAAGTGTAATAACAAGGAAGAACTATGCACTTATACGATCATTCTACATAACTTTTGGTATTCTTTTAAAAGTAAAAACCTTTCTCTTATTTACTGTGCAGGTTTACTGCACATTATGTGTTCATACTTACTCTTGCAATGCTTTATTTTTCAAAGGCCAGTTTTATCATGTGTATTAAAACGTAATAGCTATATTTTCGACGGACCCTGAAGGCGGCATTAAAGTCCTACCCGATGATGCGTTCAGGGTCACTTGTGTTGTCATTTCTCAGGCAGCAGCGCCCGTCTATCCGGCCAGCGGATCCGGAGCAGAACCGTCCCACCGCGGTGCCATTCCGGACGGCCCCGCTGCAGAGCTCACATACCTGCGACCAGAAACCATTACGAAGCGAAAACAGAGGTTGTAAACAACAATGTCCCCGTGTATCATCGCCTGTACCTACAGCTAACTTACTGTACACACAACAAAACAAGCTGCTGTTTAACGATGATGTGTCATTTAATTATTCTGGTAAAGAATACAGCAGTATCTTTGCTCAGTCCAAGTCTTACCTGCAGCTCGGTCAGTTCATAACTTGCGTAGAAACATAGATTTAAGATCAAAATAAGCACTAAAGGTTTCAGCTGGCTGCACCCAGCTTTCATTTTCATCGACTGAAGTCATATGATCCTACTGTACGGACATGTGACCGGAAGCTGGACCAACACAAGTCTAACTTATTTTTTTACGCTTTTATTACGCATACACTGAATTTGGAGAATGTTCAACTTTATAGTGTAAATATAAAGTATTTATAATCAATAAAACATCATGTAAATCCATACATTGGTTATATGGTTTGTTTATCTGTGCTG
>JAOWBC010000383.1:7052104-7088709 GCA_028566105.1 Hypoplectrus providencianus | reverse complement strand
CATCTGGCTTTAAATTAGCTCAAGCTCTTGTTCAGCAATTACCAGCAGGTCATAGTCATACGATGGAGCACTCACTGATATTTATTTCTGTCATTTGAATGCCTTAACAGTAAATAGCGCAAGGAGCTTGGAACAACAAGGAAATACAGCATTTTTCGTTTGTTTTCCATGTGACTCCAAAACAAGATACTTAGAAAACATGAATTTTGTCAAAGCTGTAAAGTGGCATTTTTCTGTGAATTGAGAAAAGCTGATGGTGTGCTGCTTCACCTGCCAGTGGCGCTGTGAGGTGGTGACTGGTACGCAGACACAGTCACAGGGGTTTTATTTTCACTGGCAAATAACCCGATATTATAGAATCTTTATGGGGTATCTTCAAGTCATTCCAACAAATAGGTAATTGTCACTGGGCCATTTGGTTCCTTTTAATTTAGCTTAGTAAAGACTAATTTCTGCTTTGTGTTTCTGCAGCTACTGGGACATCGCGTACGACGGTGATGTCATGGACAACAGAGTTGGCCTCAATTTGCTATACGCACAGGTAAGAGGTTTCATCACGTCGGTAAAAGCAGGCAGCGCTGTTTATTTTCTGCTGCGACTGTGGTTTTAAAAAGTACCTTTTCAAATTAAATTCCCCTAGAGATGTGGAAGCAAACAGAAAGTCCAAATTAGACGTGATTGGGTTTGTTTACATCTTGCATCTGCAGTGTTTATTGAGCTTCCCTTGTGCCAACATCAGAGCCAGAAAACTAAATCCAGCTCTGCTTCATCCCCCTGGCTGCTCCGTTATCTGATTGTGATGTCAGCTTGTTTTGACTTTGCAACACCTTGAATCCTGTACCTCTTAGTGTTCCTCTGTGATCCTATTAATAGCAGATTCCCTTTGCTACGACAACCGTTCTGTTGTATTAAGCAGTTTTGGGCTGCAAGTTTGATTAAAATCTTGAAGTGCTGAGTGTTTCCTCTGTGCAGAGGAGGTTTTTTTTTAAAAAAAGGAAAAGAAAATCAAAGGAAAATAAATAGTGTTTGCGAGCATGTTTCTGTGTAATTGTTTGCTGACCTGCACTGTTCACATGAAAGGCTGGAGGTGCGATTTCTCCCACATGTACCGACAGAAACACAATGGCGCATCTGTGCAGAGAGATGAACTTCACTTCTTCTTTTTGCTTCACCAGACAGTGTCTGACATCGAGCGAGGCTGGATACTCGTCAACAAAGACCAGCACAGGCAGCTCAAATCACTGCAGGAGAAGGGCTCCAAGAAAGAAGTAAGCAAAGGGCATCTCCTCTCCATGATTCTGGCTCAGTCCAGCTAATATTCTGTAACATCTTTGTCCAAGGATAACTCTGCAGACCGTGAAGAAGACGGCCTCCAGTGCATTCTCTGATGCAATTAGCCCAGTTTTTCCCCTGATATGAATTTTTAATTACACCAATCCAGCAGAGAATTCCTTCTCATTTTCTCCGGAGATTAGACATAAACAGAAATTTAAGAAAAGTTAGTCATCTTTAACTTGTTTTTTGTGTGTTTTTTTCCCTTCAGTTTATCCATCTAGGTCAGACCCTCAAGTATTACGGCTATATCAAGTTTGACCCCTGTATCACCGACTTCCCCGAGAAAGGCTGCCAAGTCATCGTCAGTGCCGGCAACAACGAGCTCAACTTCCACGTCAAGCTGCCCAACGAGCAGATGAAGGAAGGAAGCTTCAAGGTCACGCGCATGAGGTGTTGGCGAGTCACGTCCTCTGTAAGTGGAAAAGTCTGCGTGAGGACGAGTGAACTCGAGCATGTGTCTGTCCCCGTAGCTGTGAGATAATCAAACTGGAATCGGTCCATATTATTAGGAGACTATGAGCTGGCACAGGAGAGCCGCAGCAGCTTTGGCAAGAGTCCGTCTCAAACCAACAAGAGCTGCTGTGCTTCCAGAGCCGCCGCCTCCTCTCGCCGCTGCAGCGGGAACAAGTGTCTTCAGTCGTGCCAAGCATTTGTTTTTACTCCTGCTGCTCTCTGGAAGTGCTGACGTCCACACCGTTCGTCTTCATCAGTCCAATTACCCAAACACGCAGTCCGCAGGAGCATAGTGGGGTATCGATCCGCCAGCCTCACACATAGAGCCGCATCCTTCATCCCAACCGGTAATAGTCTGTTGGCGAGGGCGCACGCAGCACGAGGGAGCACCCACACTGGTGCAAAGGTGCCGATTCACACAGCAAAGGCCGAATGTTTGACGCACGAGGATCTTGTTTGGACTGTCACCTAGTAACTGTGTTGATTAGCAAACATGAGTTGTGTCTGGATCTGTCAGACTCGGCTCAGCGGATGACAGTGATTGATCGAGCGGGCCTACACATCGTAGGCTCGATTCACAGTAATTAATCAGCAGTCAGCTGCACTGTCACTGGGAAACAATCATTTTTTCTTGTTACTTTCCATGAAATGTGGGAAAAAGAAGACTCAATCAGTCAAAGTCAGCTGGGCATTTGGGTAAAAAAAAATTACTTGCCTCACAGTCAGGCCAAAACTGGTGGAATTTAAAGGAGCAGTGTGTAGGATATAGGATGATTTATTGTTGAAATTACGTATAATATTAATTTGAAACAAGGAATCGCAGCATTTTTACAAATTATCTACGTTTCCTAAATAATGTAGTTCTCAGCCTTTAGCAGATTGAGACATGAAAACAGTTTAAAGCCAGACCTTTTAGTGTTAATCAAGAGCAATGTATTTACCCGAAATTCTTTCAGATTTTTTGAAAAAGCTTTAACTGTTAATCACGTTAAATGTTAATGCACTGAATTTCTCTTCAGTGCATTAACATTTCTAAAACATCAGTTAGCATCAACAAAAACTGAATGAAACATGAAGTGCTCTGCGTGGCCCAGAATGAAAAAGTGACAGCCATATTTAAATGAAACCGTCAGGAGTAGTGCAATAACTTAATCACACATGAATTTAAGCAAATTTCAGTGGTTATGAATCTTTCAGATGACAAGCTCATCCAAAACACACAGACGTTTCAGATGGATCTAAAGGTAGAATCGTTGCTGCTTTCGTCGCTCCCGGTCTAGTAGTTTGTTTTGCTATGAAAGGGTCATTTTTCAAACTGAATAACTAGATTTTTGTTGACTTGAAACTAGCTGGCAGGAAATCAGGAGCAAATTGCTTCTCTAAAGCATTAGACATCCCCGTAATTGTCTCCATGAATCAGCATAAATCCAAACCCTCATGCACCACAGAGCTTATCTGCCATGAATCTGCATTATTTTTCTGCCTCCACCCAGTCAGTCGTCTTGAAAGGCAACAGCTCCTCTGAAAGCCTGAACAATCTATTTTTGCTTGTGTGAAAAGCTTAGAAAAGCATTACATGCAGCTCTACGCACATCATTTCAGCTGGCGTTTGAAAGACGAACAAGACCCCATTTAAATGGAGATAGGGAAAACAGTTGACTTTTGTATTGCATTAGTGTTGGAGCAGCACAGTCATTATGTGAACCACAGAAGCTTTTATGATTCTCTAAAAGTTAATTTGCACACAGATCTGGACACACGGCAACACATCTAAAATTAAAATGCATCTTGGCTCGTCGGATGGCAGCCTGAGCCCCCGCGCTGTCCAGCGGGGTGGTTTAATTCCTGAGCTCATTCTCAGAGGTCAAAGTCATTTTAATGAGCCCTTTCCTTTCTGAAAAAAAAAAACGATTCAAAACATCTCATTTGGTGCAGTGCTGCAACCCCCCTCGTCGCCCAACCCTCACATCGCAGCCGGAAGAACATGTATAAACAGTTGGCCTGTGTGTCAGAGCTTTTGTTTCTGTCTGTATTTCTTCCGTGTGTTATCTTTGGGTGTGTGTGTGGTTAGTATGGGAGGTACAGCCACTTTCCGGCCCAGAGGGAATCCTGTCAGTGAAGAGCACGGGCTTTATAAATGAGGAATCAGGGCTCGTCTCCGGGGAGGCTGTGTGTCTCCGAGCATCACATATTCTTGAAGGCTTTTGAAATTCTGTAGTAGTACATATTTCTTTCTTTCTTTGCCCCCTGTGTTAATCTTGAAGCATGTGTCTTCTTAAGATTTGGCTTCCTGTCATTGGCGATGCAGCAGCTTAACAAGATGTAGGATAGGAAATGAGATTTAGCTCTAACATGACCCTCCAGTCATGGAGTCAAATAACAGGCTTATCCTCAACTTAAGAATGCAAGTTGGATATTGGTTAAGAAATATGGAAATCTGTTTCTTTTTCATCCACTTCAAACACAAGAAGACAGATTAAACTTGGATGCCGAAGGAGGAAAAAGTCCATAATACAATAAACGTGAATCAGATAACGGTGCAGACAGTTGTGGCGTATTAAGCGATAACACTATCTCCATCTTTTCTGTCTCTGCAGCAAGTCCCGATAGCAAACGGCACCACCAATCCCTGCAGCTCGTCCAAATGCGAGGTCAAACTGGAGCTGGCCTTCGAGTATTTGATGAGCAAGGATCGCCTCCAGTGGGTCACCATCACCAGTCAACAGGTACGCAGCGGAGGAGACAAGCATTAGGTTAAGAAGAGCATTAAATCTGTGGAAGGGGTTTGGTCAGAGCTGTAAGGGAAACTATGACTAAATATGTTTAGTGACATTTTCTGCAAATTATTATCATTATATGCAAATGTGCTGGAAACTCTAAATATGTGCCAATTTGCTTTATAAGGAATCAGAAATAACTGATTCCTGAAATAAATTTTCATCGTGTTTTAGGAACAAAGTGTTCTATAAATCAGGGTGTGAATGATATATAGACAAAGCCTCTGTTAAAAACTTGATGGCAAAGTCTAAGATACAAAAAAACATCAAAAATTGACCAGTGGATTATTGTTTTTGCCTTCATTGTTAAAATATAAAGACTTAACCAAACTCTGTTTTCCTTGAGTTAAAATACTATAGACTGCTCTTCATGCAGCAGTTCTGTGTCCTATCATACGCCACATCAGGACTACACTGGCAGCACATAATGAGCACAGTCAGGAAGACTCAGAGTCACTTGATGTAATCCTAAAATTGATACCATCAAACCACTGGAGCAGACACGGCAAAGCTGCTTTCAACCTGTGATTTTCATCAGATAATAATATGATAAAATCACAAGTTATAAGATTGGATGGACTGAAAATAAGTATTGTTTTGGATGGATAAATGTTAACGAATGTTTGATGTTAATGCCTAATATAATAACAAAAAAACTGTATTTATTATATTCTTTGATATTCCAGACTGTATTGACTTTGTGCTTACAGGCGATCATGATGAGTATCTGTCTTCAGTCTATGGTGGATGAATTAATGGTGAAGAAGTCAGGCGGCAGCATAAAGAAGGTTTGTGTTAAGAAACATCAGACACTCCTGTAATCCTCATAGATTAATTTAAATTATCATTGCACAGATATGAAGATGGTAACTAAACTTTCCCAAATTTGTTGTGACATTTTACATTATAAATGCACAGAATAGAGCATTCAGAATGGATTGTTAAAACATTTGTTTTTTATTTTGGTGACTGGAGAGAAAATCATTGGCATGCAGTGTTGAAATTGCAAAGCAAGCCTCATAATTTCACAGATCTTTCACAATAAACCACTTCACCGTCTTAAACATGGACATTCCGATGTGTCCGAGTTGATTTCCTGTTGCAGTGTTTGTGAACAACATCAGTTGACAGGAAGTAAACATTTTATTGGAACACTTATTGTATTCCTCACTTCTGCTGTCCTCTGTCACCTTCCAGATGTTGAGGAAACGACACAACGGCTCCATCCACCGGTCAGACAGTCAGCAAGCTGTGAAATCTCCCCCTCTACTGGTGAGAAAGGGGACTGCATGAGCCCTGAGTTGGGATTTGATTTGGACTTTGTGCAGATTTGAAGATCATTTGTTGTTGTTGTTGTTTGTGCAGGATTCCCCAGACCCGAACCGTGAACAAATTGTCAAACTCTCAGTGAGTATATTGTTTTTTTTTTTCTTTGTTTTTTTTTCTAATTCTGTAGTGCTCATAAAAAAACTGCAGCTGATTCTTTGGCTCAGAAAATGTATTCCTTTTACCTTAAGCATAGTGTTGTAGCACTTTATAAAAACTATGAATAATTAATTGATACATGGCAATTTTTTACAATGAAGGGCTATCCTGAAGGTTTACAAATCATTTAGTTATGATTAACAAATACTTTATGTAGAATATAAAATGCTGTTATGTGTTTAACAGTTGGAATACTACTCCATTACTAATAGTTAATGAATATTATGAGTTATCATTTCATATTTAATAATAAAATAAATATGAACTCAACTTTCAACCTGAATGATGGTTGTTATCAGGTGTTAATCAGTGCCATGTCCATGATTATGTTTAATACTGTTGATTATTCCGTTTAGACCAAGCTGACCTCGGTGTCCCTCCGAGGAATCAGCGCCTCCAACTCAGCAAATGACATCAGCGGCAACGATTTCCATGGCAACTACGCTTTCGAGGGAATCGGGGATGACGACCTGTAACCCCACATCAGCCCCCCCCTTTCACTCCACTGTCAGCGACTGGGATGACAAAGATTACAAGCTGAGCTGAGCCGAGCCGAGCCGAGCGGGCCACACACGCCTCCGATTCTGCAAGATTGTAGCTTCTTCCTGGAGAAATCGCTGCCTTAAGCTCTCATTTAATCTTTGACCGTGTCCTTTCTTTTAGACTCTAAGAGCTCATTGTTTGCATTTCAGTTATGTCCCTATTTAATTGAAACTTTTTTCCCTATGGTATCAAACTTGTGGCAACATACAGTAAATAGCATGTAACGCTACAGGTACGTAAATAGGGACAAATTCCTACTTCACATTTCACATTGTTTCATCTACAGGATATATGAAGTTCTATAATGCAGTTAAATTCATTAAGGTACAAATTAAATTAATATATTATAAACTACATGAAGAAAAACCTGCTAGATCTTGGATTCTTCCCGTGGTGGCTGCATGTTTCTTTCCAACTCGAGAGCCAAATGTTTCATTAGACCTGGCACTAGTGATAATACAGCAGAACTGGACATGGATAGTTTCCAAGTGACTCCAGAGTCCAGTGAATGTGTTAAAACTGATCAGAACTGTAGACTATTCAGATCAACTGCTTACTTAAATGGATGATCAATGTTTGGCTTGGCTATATACCAAAATGTCATGTTTTTATACTGTTAGTGATGCGCCGTTTGTCGTGCTACATGCTACTCATGTGCCAAGTCCGTAGATCTTTTAGCAGGTTACCAGCGTTGTTTTTAGCGTGAGGCACAGTCATTCATACTGCCTTCAGAAATAGTCTGATGCCTTAACTTTTACTTTCCTCGCCTCGTGGGTTAACTCGCCATTGGTTGAAGCTTCAGATAAACGGGAATGTGAGCTGGTGTTTCCTAGAATCTTGCAGAACTTGATAGATGGATGATTTGGCCGAGCTGCTTGCACTTGCTGAACCCATCATTTTTGCACAGTATTACAGGTAGAGATGAATGTTTGAGTGGAAGCTTGAGCATAAACATTGTGTGGAGATTATTTTTTCCCAAGGGGCTCTGTAACTCCATCTATGATTTTTTTTTTAAACCAATTTTTTAAAGGTTTCTCATAAATGCCAAATTATAGTTTACTAAAGCATTTTGCACAAAATAAACATAAAAAATTATGACAATGTCACTTTTTATATTATGTACATGCAATTAAGTATTCTGAACATTTACTAATATCTTTATCACCAATAGCTTATTGTAATCAGATAGATCAAATGTAATCTAAGCTGTATAGAACAAAAAGTTTAAATGGACTAACATTTATCATTGTTTACATAATGTTTAGGGGACTTAATTAGTAACATTGTAAAGTGTTTACAGATTTTGCATCTGATTCTCTTTGTCTTGTTTTTTCTTGGGCAAGTGTTGGTGTTGTGGGGCGCATTGTGTGGGGCTTCAGTTCATTGTAATTTGTATGTACATTGTGCCAATCATCTCAGAGGATTTAGTTGAACAGGTGCTTGGTGAAGTGGCTATGAGATCATAATTGCTGGAGTGAACAAAGTTCCTGGAGGGCAGGCAACAAAACGAACATATCCCGCTGTTTTATAAGACGTGTCATTCCGTTTTTTTTTTAATTGCTTTTAGCGTCTGTTGTTCTGCAACTCAGCGTGTTTCGAAGTCTCTAAAAAGTAAATCGATGCCAACCTATCAACAGCTTTATACTCACTGACTGGTAGCCAGAACTGTAAACAAAATGTTCTCAATATTAATGTCTTGTTCTGTCACTGCTGTGCTTCTTCTCTCTCTTCAGTTGCATTTACAGTAGAGGCATATGGACACCACTATTCATTTTTATTTTCTTTATTCCTGTCAATACCACGTACGTGGAGGCTGCAAGGGTCCTGGATGTTAATAAATGTGTAGGTGCCAAATTTAAGTGCATTTATCATCAGCATCACTTTTACACACAATGTTAAAATTCATGATGATTGTATTGACTTGATTCATTCCACTACTTTTCATTTTGATTTTAGTGGTAAGGTCAGTGACAACTGTCATGATGCTTAAATAAACTCTGAAATTAGGTGATCGTGTGGTCCTAAGTTGTCTGTTCATTTCTCACTTCCGCCATTATTATCAGGGATGCAAACGTTTCGCCCAGTGTTACGGATAAACTAGTGACTGTTATCTGGCGGCTCTGAGCGTGATTGCTGCAGTTATCAATTACCTTCCCTTTCATGTTTTAAAAAGCTAAAAAAAATCTTTAATTAAACAAAATCCAAAACGTATCTATTTATTTTATTTTGTTTCGTTTCAATGAAAACCAAACAAAGAGCTACAAAGCTGTCTGCCTGTTTTCAACCGCTGCCGCAACTACGACAACCACAGTAGCATACGGCTGAAAGTTATAGGATTGCACGGTCACTCATTAATCCATAACACCTGAAACTTTTTCCATCCTACACCATTGTTAACATATGCTAAAATTAGCACAACAGAGCTAATGGAAATACCTGGAATGGCCATGTGGCTGGCATAACGGCGACTACAAATGGAAACAACAGTGGTGAAAGACCCAACATCGGTTTCCAGGTAATTTACAACAGTGAGAGAGACATTTGTGCCTGCTTTCCATTATTACAGAATAATTATGTAAATTGAAACACTATCAAAATGCTCATGCTAACGCACATTGGACCACGCTAATCAAGGTCAATTTCAATCAGCTTGGCCAAGTAAGTGTCACACACAACACACACACACACACACACACACACACACAAGAATTTCGAGTCAATTTCTCGTTGTTGTTGCCCTGTATTTTGAAGAGTGAGTGTTAAAGCTTTGCAGAATATAACGTTAAATTGCTGGTGAAGTGAATATTTTGTGTTAGAAGGTAAACAGATAAGGGATTCTTTGTTTGCATGCTCATTAGAGTGATGACCATACTTCCCTATGCGCAAAAAAAAAGTCTGCAAATCTTCATTAGCATTTCTTTGGCCTGCTCCTCCGTTACTAAGGATGATTCATCAACATTTTATACACATGTAGAAAGCCAATAATTTTACCCAGTAAATAAATAAAAACAGTCTAAAATTTCTGTAGAGAACAGCTGACGTCAACTCATACACTTGAAAAAAAAAACCCAGGTGACATTCAATTTCAACATACACAAAATATGCTGTGCACAAGATTTTTGTAAATTACGTCAAATATAACTGCAATTTCTTTACTGCGGTATTTCGTTTCCTGACAGACACATCTGCAGATATTGCTCTTCTTTGCTAAGAAAAATATTTGCTAATTTATCAGCAGGACCGATTTACCGTTAACACTTTGCAATACTACAAATAGTGTCATAACTATATGACTCTTCATCTGGCTGACATTTTTCTGCCCCAAATTAATCAATACTGGTAGATGCATCTATAGTGTAGTAAGTGTAGCATGTAGCAAGCTTTCATTTGCTTTGCATTTAGAAAAATTTGGATTTTGGTCATCAACCTAAAAATGGCACTCAGATTTGAGAAAAAAAGAGATCCAGTCTTTTTGACATTCAATGAAATGAATTCCATGTGTTTATTTATTTCAAAATCCTCACCTTAAGGCATTTATGAGACACTGCATAAAGACAAAAACGGACACTTGGGATGTCGGTACTAATCAATGCTCCATTGTTTCATGGCAAGTTGGCAACCTGAAAAATATCTCACTTGCATATAATAGTAATTCAAGAAGAGCATAAACTTAAATCACAGTCCCTATTATTTTTCCCATGGAAACTAAGTGACACATCACACATTCAAAAAAAAAAACAAGAAAAAAAAACAATTCTATATATTAAAGTATGCACTTCTAGCAGTGTATTACAGCCACATTAGAAAAATAAAACAACTATTACACACTCACATGCTTACTAATAGTGTCATCTTTTTCAAGTAAAAACACTAGAATGGGCTAATTTCACAGTTAATAGTAAACAGTAATCAAAAGGAACGTGATCAGAAAGACCCAGAACGGACAAATTTAAGTTCTACTATTTGAGAGACTATGATATGTAGCATGTACACGTTTGTGGGGAAATATTCTTTGATCAACATGCTTGTTTACAATTTGTCACTCCTGAATCACATATAACAGGTCTAATGCTCATTTTCCCTTTCATCACACAATCTCTTAAATGCAATGTGTGTAGGTGATTTTTGTGCTTTTTCTTTAACCATCCAACCAAATGAAGATTGATATGGCCTTTCTATATGCCTGTGCATGCAATTTTAGTGTTAAAATAACCAGATGTATTTATATATATTTTAGAAGATGTTCGTTTTCCAAATCACAAGTTATAATCCTGAGGGGTTTGGCAAAGATCACAATGCAGTTCAAGACACAAGAAATTTAGGTTAACACAACCTAATTAATGAATGCAGTTTATCAAGGGTAAAACTACTCCAGTATTATCAAATAGCACTTTGCTAGTAGTACATACATTAGAAAATTAATCTGAAGGCATGCCATGATTACCAGAGCTTTTGCCCCAGTGCAAACAAAGCATAATATTGGCCCTTACAAGGACCCATCTTTACTAAAGCTGCACTGCGTAGTCAAAATAAGCTCATGAGGCCAAGCAAAGTCATATCATTAAAATGTTATCATCTATCAGTAAGATTCAAGTTGTTTCATTTGATTTTTCTGGACCAAACAAAAAAGTTGGAACTCAATTTTTGATGCTGACATTTAAAAAATAACAAATGTCCCTTATGTGACCAACAAAAGGAAACTGCACAGTGCAGTTTGACAGTTGAGGCAAAAATGTGCACATGTATTGAGTATTTGGTAGTGTTCCCAGGGCTGTGTGGCAGTACTCAATACCATGCCACCAAAATAATCAAAATAAATGCGGGGGTGGCATTTTATGCAACTGAATCCTTTGATTCACATGATGTTTATAAAATAAAGTATTAAAACAAAGGTATGAAGTACTCTGCTCACTTACTGGTCGTGGTACTGGTGTTGTATAGTGTTAAATTAGGGATGTCAAACTGATCAATGTAAAGAGTGTCTGATACGACTGAGGAGAGTGAAGGCAGTTCAGATTCAATGAGTCGGACCCTGCTTGGTTGGAATAAAACTACAGCCATGTGGCCCTTTCATGGATCAGTTTGGCACTCCTGTTAAAAACAATACCCAGCCCTGGCGTTTGCTGTCCTTGAATGAAGAACCAGATATGTGTTGATATATGAGAGGGAAATGTTAGAATTAGCCGAGTGTGGTCTAACACCCAGAATAAGTCTAAGAATTCAAAGGACTTCCACAGTAGAGAGGGTCCATTTATTTTAACACAAACAGAGTAGTAGACAAACTCTGAACAGACTCATCCACCTTCCCAAAGGGATCAAAATATTAAGAAAAAAAAATTGTTTCATTATTGTGCGAGATTCTACAATTAAACAATTAGCAGCCTCTGAAGACATCTGACAAAACACTAGAAGACCGACACACACTAAAACAATATAAAGGCTCTGTGAATAACAAAAAAGTTGCTGGTAGCTTAGTTTTGCTGAGTTATATTTTATACAATCTCAAGTTTGTAGCACGAGTGTATTGTCTGACCTCCCTCCCTGGACATATACTGCATATCAACCCCTGTTTCTTTTCTGTGAGTTGGAGCTCCAACTCCCATCCCTTTCCTCACCTCCTCTTCGTCATCGTTGCCAGTCATCGGGACTTTAACCCAGCCGTCTGTGGCCAGGCCGTGTTTCTTCTGATGTCTCTTGTAATTGTCCCAGTGGCCGGTGGTGTAGCCGCACTCCTGACACTTGTACGGCTTCTCTCCTGTGTGCCGGAGCATGTGCCGCTTCAGGTTCATGCTCTGGTTGCAGCTGTAACTGCACACGGCGCACTGGAAGGGCTTTGCGCCCGAATGCACCCGCTGGTGGCGCTTTAGATTGGCCAGGTTCCCGCAGGCGTAATCGCACAAATGGCACTTGTAAGGTTTCTCGCCTGTGTGCACTCTGTGGTGGCGCTTGAGGTTGTCGAAGTGCGCTGAGGCATAGTCGCACTGTGGGCACTTGTATGGTTTCTCGCCGCTGTGAGTTTTCATGTGACGTGCCAAGTGGTTTGGGTAGTGTGTGAGGAAAGGGCAGGCGGCGCAGGTGTACACCTTGTCGCTGCGCTCACCGGGGCTGTTGGGAGATGAGGAAGAGTCTTTAGTCAGCATTTCAAGGGTACACTTGGCACAAATCTGGGCCGAAGAGCCGTCCTCGTCCTCCAGGACAATGCCACACAACCGGCAAGTGAAAGGGAAAAGTGAAGGGGGTAGCGTGGCACCGTCTGATACGCCCCCTCTGGTCGCCCTGCTGCCAGCAGTGTCCAGCAGGGGTGGAGGCTGGTGGCCAGGAGCTGGGTTAGAGGCTGGTATGGGAGGTGGTGACGCCCCCTTTAAGCCATCAAAGGCTGATAGGTAGTCACTGTTCTGGGCTCCCAAGCTAAGGTTTGAGGTCGGCCTTGCAACTTCTGAAACTTAACAGAAAGATGAAAGTGAGTTAAAGAACATCATGTCGATTGATATTATTTGAAACATCAGGCTTGCATTGTTGCACATTGCTGCTATGATCTGGCAACACTGTTTAATGGGAGTTCAAATGTATGAAATGTCCAAATGTGTCGATTGTGTTAAACCTGTAGAAGTGAGTGTACTAAGAAATACAGTAAAATTTCACAATAAATTAAAAAATGCTGAGATCCTGTTGGGGTTATCATGGCCTCTTTTTAAGTCTTAGAATGTTACATATCTACCAAATTTTGTATTTTTTTATGAATTGGATAAAAAGGGTTGCCATGTTAAACCATACACATTTTCACTTCTGACCTTTGCTAAATTTATCCCCTCAAATATTAATTCATTTGCATGAATAATGATGATAGAATCCTCACGTGTCAGTGCTCAGGCACCTAGAAATACAGGGAAGAGAAATTATGTAATAATTATAGGCATGGATACATACCCTTGGCTGAAGTACCAGTCACTTCTTCATTAGGTCGTTGCCCAGTCACATGCCTCTCGTGGCTGTTTTGGCCACTGGGAGGTCGTGGAGGGGCATTCTGTCCTGCCCCGGCAGAGGGCACATGCATGCGCTGATGCCTCTTGAGGTTTCCAAGGGAACTACAGGCAAAAGTACAGATGTCACATTTGTAAGGTTTTTCTCCAGTGTGAATGCGCAGGTGTCTCTGCAGGTTCACCAGCTGGGACGAGGCGTAAGTGCACAAAGGGCAGTTGTAGGGCTTCTCCCCGTTGTGCGTCTTCATGTGGCGCTTCACATGGTTGGCATAACGTGAGGAGAAGCCGCAGAGGTGGCACGAGTGCAGTTTGGCCAGTTTGTCCTCAGCTGACAGTGTTTTGTCACTCATCCCATTTCCCACCCCTTCACTGTCAAGGTGCAAATGGGAACCCGAGCGGATCCCACTGACACTTCCAAAAGATGAACAAAAGTCTGTACTTTTGGCGTCCCTGGAGGCTTTGCAGCACCTAAGGCAGTACGGACCGAGCAGGTCTATGCCAGGTCCCAGAGGCTCGTCTCTGAGCTGTCCGCAGCCCCTGCAGGACAGGTAGGGAGGAAAGCTGGGATCTGACTGGGCTGCTCTGCCCTCGTCCTCCCTCCCGTTGTCAGTTGTGCTGTGTGAGTTGTCTGTTTCACTTTCCATGCTGAGCTGGCTGTAGGCAGGGCTCTCCTCATCACCCAGAGGATACACAGAGAAACCGATCTCAGCAGCTACTTCTGAACAGGGAACACAAAGAAACAAAACACGTTTCTTAACACCTTCACACTCCACTTAATGTTGTTACAGACCTGAGAAACAATTCCATACTACTGTTACGTTTACACACATTCACACCAACTATCAGTTGTTCTTTCTCTATTACTATTTGGAATAGCTTATTCCTTTTTTACTCTGTGGCCTTTATTTAGCCAGTAATGACTCAGAACCACCATAAACACCTAGCTGTTCCAGCAAATGCTACTCCGTTTCCATCACACTGAGTAAAAGAACTGAACTACATCCAGAATCTCTTCCCAGCAAAACATCAATATCAGAGAAAAATCTCCAAACTACTCAAACTCCAAGAACTACCTGCAAGGTCAACTGCGTTTGAGCAGTTGTTACGCCAGCTGAGCTTCACAGATGACAAAAAGAAAAAAATGCTTTTCCTTGAAGCGAGGAAGAAGAGCTTCAAGACTTCAGCACAGCGCTCCTTTGCTTCAGCGTCTGTTTCTGAAAGCGAGTAATCCAGAAAAATGCATGCAACCTTCCTTCACAGATGCCGAGGCAGGATGTGAGGAAGGCGAGTAGAGGCTGCCCTTTTATGCTGCCCCGTGGAAACCCCTCGTGGATGATTACTGTGCCTAATGATAATGATGATGACTATAATGGTGAGGCTGCTGCAGCTGATGATGATGATAATGATGATGAGGGTAGATGATGATGATGATGATGATGAGGGTAGCGGATGATGATGATGATGATGATGATGATGATGAGGGTAGCGGATGATGATGATGATGATGATGATGATGATGAGGGGGAAACGATAATGGCAGTGGGGTAGTGGGAGCACAGGCAGCAGCAGATGATGATGATGATGAATAAATGCCCTCTTATAATGGTGTCCTTGATGGTAATGGTCCTATTTTTATGACCCTTATATAATAATGGTGTGTCTCAGCTCCTTTCTCTACTTTTCCATTTTTCAGATCATTCTCTCTGACAAAGAGTCATGCTGGGAAATATGAGCTGGTTGTTCCATTTCCCTTAGTGTTGCACAGAGGGGCTACGTTTCATCACAGAGAAGCAAAATGTAAAAACCTACGAGTCCTCTTTGTGGTGCAGATACTTTACAAATGAAGTCACTGCTGCCTTTCGTGGTAAAAACATTAAACTTATTTGCATCATAGATTCATCATAAGTTCTCCCATTGTGAAAACAGGAAGTAAAATTAGGGGATTATACAAAACTATAATATCCTTTCACCAAGCAATTGTGGTTCCGACTGTGGAGTCAATTGAAATGTACTCTAATGATGCGGCTGTGTAATCCTCCCATTCCCTTTATTGTTTAATCAATAGACACATTTGCCCTCCGTGGCATAAGATATTAAGGAAATATACTAACACAGCACTTACAATCACAAGCAAGAAGATGAACATGTAACAACTGAAACAGTGAGAGACTAAAAAAATCCTCCTGTTTGTCATTAAAATGAGGAACATCTTTTATATCAAATTATTACAAAATTTGAAGTTGAAAAAAGTTTTAAAAGTCATTTCAAAAAAGGTATCACAAAATAATGTGAGAGGAATCAAGATTTTGAAATACTGATCAATTATTTTGATGACTTTTCTTGTCTTTTTTTTAATGACTTGCATCATCTTTTTTTTTTATTAATGCTAGGTTTATATATTTCTTAATGAATATAAAATTGAAATCTGTATTCTTTACTGTAATGCCTAGTATGTACACATGCTACAAAACCATGTTTTTCAAAGTGGAAGCTGGCTTCATTGCAGTATGAAATGCATTTCTGTTGTGAAGCCATCACAGGAAACACCTGTATTTTGTTAACACAGACCACAGACGATCCTCTAATATTTATGTTACAAAACAAGACGAATTTGTCTGGCATTTTTGGTCTTAAACAAGAATGAGTATGTTTGGCTGTGCAGTAAACATTAATACCAGTTTTTCTCTATTATTCTGTTCTCTGTTAATATATTTCTGACATCTCTGGTAAACACAAGATTTAAGGTGGATCTGAAATCTCTTTTGATTCAGTGAACAAACCCTGTCAGTGTTGGCAAACTAAGAATATCTTTGGTCAAGGATAGTACTTTGCTAAATCAATAAATTAAGATATTAAAAAAATAAAGGTTTACAAACCTGAGAACTTTTCCAGGCCTAGAATCTTGCTGTCATGATCTGGATCACCAAACTCTAGGTCTTGTCCAAGAAGGAAGTCTGTGTCTAAGGTGAGGTTTCCTGGAGCTTCAATGGCTACACCATCTTCAGAATCCACTACATTCATCACAGAAGGAGCAAATCATCAACATGTTATTACCATTATTATCAGTGGGACACACAGATGTCGCCATTTGATGGCAACTGTGTTTGTAACTGAAAGACACTTGAGCTTTGCTGTGAAAATTACTTTAAGGCTCAATACACAACATTCAGAACTGCTAGATTTGCACTAGTGCTAGTACCCCAGACAAAAACAACTGGCATGCATAGAGAGGGAAAACAATCTTTCTGTCTCCTTCGGGTGTCACTTGCACAACATTACTTCATGGTCATGAAGATGAAATGAAAGGTTGATATGAAAGCTTTATACAACAATAAAAATAAATCGCCTAATTTTCCCTAATATGACAAAAACAAAATGCCTAAACTAATCATTTTGTAACACAAGCTTTTGTCATGCATTAAGAAGCCATTTCATCTTTGTGCAATTATTTATTCCAACCCACTAATGTCGTGCAGAATTATACATGAATTAATTAAGGTTATTCAAGCTTACAAACATGAGGTGAATGGAAATGCCACCTCATCAGTAATTGGTCTGTTTCTGCTGTTGAAAGTCATTTCAGTTCCACGGCACTGTTTTTTGTTTAATACATCAAAGTAAAAGGTAAGACATAATCTTAAAAGAAGATCGCAATGACTTCCCTTAATTGTACAAAGGGCAGTTTGTTTTTGGTTTATAAAATACTATCAGCTGACAGATGGCGCTCTTTTGCTGCAGTGCTAAAGCTAATGACGCCTGAAAAACTAAGTTGGTCTCTCAAGCTTGATGGAATCTAAACAGCCATCACACAGCTGTCACTGTTCAGAAAACCACCACTAGGCCGATTCAAGGGCATCTTGCTCATCAGCCTTTCTTGGCAAATCCTTGAGAAACAGAATTATACTACCATCTACTGGCCGTTTCAGTGTTTGACATGATGACTATACTATATCAGGACTGTGAAGCAATATTCATTTTTTCCAAGACCCACAACAGAAATAAGTTATAAAATACATGACCATTAATAGGGGCAAAAAAAACAAATTTAATAGGATATACTGGTGAATGTGTGTAGAAAAAAAATAAAATAAAGCTTGGTAAAAACACACATTTTGGTGTTTTAAGGAAATACTGATAAAGTATAAATGATGGAGTAACTTAGTATTTTCCAAGTTGGTAAATGGTGTTGACAGTACCTATTGACTGTAACTAAAATACTGTCAGCCAAAATTATTTTCCTTTTCAATGCAGAACAGTCAGTGACCTTCTCTCTTCAGCTTTGTGTGTTGTTGTAAGCGAAGGGAGACGAAGAAGGTTGTTGAACCAACACTTCTGCTAAATGCCAACACTAACATCTAGACATGTTGTGAGGTGCCTGAATTTAAAAATTAGTTTATGCTGCATAGCATAAGCAGAATAATTACTTCGCATGTAATGGCTTAAACTCTGTGTGAAGCAGCTAATTACTTACAAAATATTCTCTTTCTATACCAGGTACTAGGCAAAATACATAACTTTAAAGAAAAGTAGAATCTGCTCATAACACATCTGTGAATATATTTGTTTCTATGGATTAGATAGCTGCAAACATCACATATGCACTATAAACTTAATAAGGTTTAGAACCAACTTGCAGTTAACACATACCACAATCATTCTTATGAAGACAGAGTGTAAAAATAGATTTAACTGCATTAAGATTGATGTGAAACATTTCAAGAACTCAAACTGCAACATCTGGTGACCAGATGTGAGCGCAGAAAGAGGACACGTGTAGTAGACGACCAGGCCAATATTGCACTGAAATTTAATCTGTTAGTAATTGTCTATCCAGGGTTCCTTTATGTTGCTAAATAATGACATGAGGCTGAGTTTCTGTAGCTACGCAATATCAACAATGAACAGATCTCTGAATACTTACACTTGACTGGCTGTGGATTCTGTTGTTTTTTTCTTGGCATCTTCCAGACAGCCTCTCTCTTTTTTGCGACGTCTTCTTGCAGACTTCCAGAACCATCAGCTCATTCTCATCCGTTTGGCCAATATTCTTCAGTATTTCTAAAGATGTAAGATAAGATCAAATAAAATCAATTGGTATGTGATTTTGTTGTTGTTGAAAAGTTGTACATAAACAGTGGATTTTAAATAAAGGCCCACCACACTTTCAAAAGCTGGTGACATATACAAATAACATGTTTAGTATTCACTGGCATTTTAGAAGTCCAGGGAATTTGTGCTTATTTAGATCTCTCCTCACTCAAGTCAGACATTGACAAGTTTGTAGTGAACAATGGCAGTGCTGTGTTATGATTTTTTTTAAACTTTTCTTTAGCTGCGTTTCATCTGTTAAGCCCTGTGCCTATTCAATAGCTATCTATAAATACTATTTACTGCAGATGATCTTCTATTTTACAGCAAATCTATTATGGCATTATAAAACCACTAGGAAGATATTACGCAGTAGTAGTAGTAGTAGTACTAGTTATCCTCTAGTGCGGTAACTAACATCACAGATCATAGATGACATGGGGTGTATTGTTTTTGAGTTGAGCTAGTGTAACTTATTTAGTATACATTCTAAATAAGCAAAATCGATATCAAGCAGCTAGCTATTAAGCTACTTTAGCAAAACGGCTAACACATATGGTGATGCAATCCAACAGAGAGCAATCAAGCGAGTCGGCTAGCAGCAGTTTAAACTGAAAGATATCTTTATATAGCATACAGCTAGCTGCTGTGGTCACCACTTAGCAAAACATGCAAGCAACATTTGTGAAAAATAGCGATGTGCAACCACAATAAGTGGCAAAAGAAAAAACGTCCTTATCAGCACGTATTAATGATTGACAAGTGCCATCTTGAGTCAGTATAAGCCGTGGCTTAACATGTTAACCTAGAGCTAAATTAGCCCAGCAGCTAATGTCAACTACACTAGTTAGCTATCAAGCTAACTTACCTAAAAAACGTAAATATCCCTGTCGACTGAGTTTGTCTTTATCGTCGGAATACTCGCCATTAGGTGCGAAGTGTTTTTCATCAGATGTACGACGTCTGGAGATCCGCCATTTCTTCATGAGCTGCGGTGACAAAGAAAGGCAATTAATGGTATTTTTCATAACTTAATTGATTTTCTGATTCGCCTGTGTTCCAGCGGTAGCAAAAACAATACAACTTCCGGGCTGAATCCTTCAGTATAAAAGCGACACCTCGCACAAAAGTGGGGGGGAAACTTAAATTAAGTACAAAAATGCACAAATTGTTCAGATAATATTCCTGGATTATAACTTTATTGTAATAATTTAATTTCATATACATAGGTGAGAATAAATACACGAGAATCAATTCTTACATTATAAAGTGACTTGAATTTTTTATTTGTAGAAGATAATTGGCAATACAAAAAGTTTTATTTTACATCGCATCATATGGCTGTGCAGTGACAAATGAAGGCACAGTTTGTTTTGGTTTTCTAGTTTTTATCATCATATAGTTCTGTTAATTCAGATGAAACATTGCCACATGACAGTTAATCTATTCCGTAATTTGTTTGCATTTCATTTTTTATTTAAAAAGTATTATTGATTGCAAAAAGATCAAACAATTATGATTATTTATTCCAAAATAAGGGTATATTGGAAACTTCTTTAAAATTATTTTTTAATTTTTGTCTTTTATTCTGAAGGCCAGAAGCTTATACCGGACGTGCTATTGTTGCTGGCGGGACTTATCTTGATTCTATTGTATCCATTTCTCTTCCGTTGAGTTTGTAGTTTCCGTTTCCTTAAATAATTTCCGGTTACTTTACCTCACTGAATCATTGTAGTTGTAGTTTTTTTGTGGGCAGTGGGTCATGCTGAAACATCTATACTGTTATTATCTTGACTGATTTATTTTACAGTTGTGGACCAGAGTGTCTGTAATGGAAGCGAAGCGTATGAATTTAGTGGAAGGAAAAATAACTTCCTGAGCAGGCATACCACAAAAACAAAACAAACAAACTGTAACCTTAACACTTAACATGGCAAATAATAATAATAATAAAACATCCACTTCCACTAATGCCATTTAATACTACTGGTCATACCGTCAACCCATAACAGAATGCTGAAGAAGGAGTTGTACGATGCAAAAAAAAAAAAAAAAATGTGTCAAAGGCATCAACATTTTCATACTAAAGGTGGATAAAAATGAAAATGTTATAACATTTTGCTCATGTCTTTGGCCTTTTAAGTAATGATCTCCAATATATTCGAGAATAAAATGAAAAATGTAATCTCTTAATTGTCTTTTGCAATTTATTAATGCACAACTGTCCTAAAAAAAAGAGTACTTTTTTGTTTGTTTTTTAAGTTATATACTACTTGGTATACATTATATACTTATAGTACATTTTACACGTACTGTTCAGTGACACAGACGCACTCTGACAGGGTGAAGTTTTTTGACTTAACTGGGACATAAAACTAGGCTAACCTAAAAAAATATATGTTGTGCTCCTAAACATTCCAGGTTTTTATATAAACCTCACGGCTTTTAATCCCTCTCCTATATATTAGTCAACATAAATAATATAGTGTTGTTATTTGAGCCACAGGGCCCATGAGGGCACCTCAGGAAACCCCTAAGGAATATTTACAGAAAATTACCTTATTAAACAAAAGTCTGTAGAATAGAAAGAACCAGTCATATTCCACACATGTAAGCATTAAGATGTGCCTTTTAATATTACATGATAAACAAAATTCCTGCCATGTTTGCTTGACTGGGACGACATCTAAAAAGAGATGGCATGTGTGCTTATATTTGGCACCAAAAACATGTGAGAACCAGTGTGTCTTTTTTTCTGGGACTGGGCATTTATGAATAGGAGATCCTGGGATTCTGCGTCATCTCATTGGTTCATGTCACTGCAGTGTGCCTCCCCTCAGGCCGCCGCACAGCAAAGCCAGCAGTCTGCCGCTGCACCGGGGGAAGGCTCTCCTCACCGCGGAACTCTTCTCCTCGGCTCTCCTCTCCTCTCCTCTCCTGCACCGGACCTTGCCAGGCCACCATACCCAACTTCGGAGCAGCCCTTGACGGCCAGACATGTTGGTTGTGCGGCAGTGAAGAGGAGGAGACGGGAGGGAGATTTCTGTGCTACTGTTTGGTCCTCAAGGGGAGGAGCCAGTTGTTGATTCTACGCTGCAAAGAGAAGGCGCCGCACAGAGAGGTAAGATACCGTTTACGTAATACAATTTATTGTGTGTTTTATCTGCAGACTTTGAAACGCGCACGTAGACGGCTTTATATTCGACATTGCTCGTGTTTATGATGGGTAGCTGCAAGTGGAGGTGAATGCGAATACGTAGCCTATTAAACATGCCACTCCCTGCAATAGCATACTGATGCCCTGAACAGACCTCTCTTTAAATGATTAAAATGGAAGTATGATTTTTCTATTATTATTCTTATTATGAAATGTGAAGGTTAAGCAAGGCTGCCTTTGATCATTCTGCTTTTATAATGCATCTACTTCTCAACTGCATCCCGAATATATGGCCTGTCATTATGGTTTATTGTGTTATTTGGTTAAATTTCACTTCTCTCATTTGATCTGCAGAGTTCAAACACATGGATGATTAAGTTATAATACTCCTTGAACACGTACAACACTATTATGCTATTCCACACTATTATAAGCTATTATATCATGATATGATGTAAAATATAATCCCTTATATTTTGGTTATTCAACAACATAAAGTAGCCTGCAGGCTGCCAGAGGTCACCAAGGCTCAGTGTTGGAGCGCCACATGGTGCAGAAACAGAATATTTTGGTCAGGGATGCCGCGGAGTGCAGAAGTGTGTGTATGTGTGTGTGTGTGGGCAGGCTGAGGTCACTCTCATGCCTCTGAAACCCGCATTGCTGATGTGGGCTTGTGTCCAGTGAAGGGATATTTAATAGGGTGTATCATCAGGTTTCCCTCCGCTTTAAGCCAGAACTCCACATCAGACAGACATCCTCTGTGTCTGTTCAGTGATTGCATAGCAACAGCTTGTTAACAAGTGTCCTCGAAAAATGCCTCAAAACTGAGCCGATAACGCAGTGATAATATGGTTCATTCAAAGGACAAAATACAGAAAAAAGCTGTCCCGTTTTTGTGCCTGTTTGGCATTTCAAAAGAGGGGATATGCTTCAGGGCAGATGCTGGTTGTGTAATAGGCCTAATCCCATCTGTCATTGTCATTTTTATCTGTCATCAATAGGCAGAGGGCGATGCTTTAGACTCTTACCTATAGAAAGTCATGTGTGAAATCAGAAAGGCGTTTTAAATCAGTAACTTTGCCATTTACAGGATTCATGCCAGTGCATTATTTCCAGATCTTAAAGCTTTGTTTAAGTCATGACTTCCCATTGTTTTTAAATGCAGAGTGGTTTACTTTAAACTATTCCTTCAGTCTCGTAAATGGGCATTTATTATTCTATTTGGATAAAATTGTGGAACTCAAAAAAGGGAAAGTTAAAAAAAAAGGTCCAAATCAGAGTAGCAGAGATTGAGATGTCCTGAGTTTTTGTTTGTAGTCTGGGTGAAAAAAAACAGTGGATCCTACATTTCCCATAATGCAACCAAATATTCGCCTTTCATTTAGTGGTCAACCTAGTACATACTGCCAGGTTTATATACACATTGTTGAACCTTTTCTTGGAAGCCATACTAAACTAGTGTTTGTCATCTTTAGATGAAAAGTAGGCACCAATGTCTTTTTAACTCCATGCCTGCAGTTTCCAACACATCAAACTTAATTTACTTTCTATTAAAACTGAAGAAGTCAGACTGATATAACCCTGGTGACATCCTCATCATTATGTATGTTTACCATAACGTGGAATTCCCCTTTTAAAGTTTTTACATGTGCCATGTCTTCTGTTGAAATGTGTTTGTGCTGCACTTGTTGGATTGAAAATGGCATGAGTCAGCATGCTGAATCATGTCAGTAGGTAAGAAAACAAGAGTCCGGCCAAAGCCTTTGTACATTATGTAATGATGTCCACTGATGCCTTTGGCAGGGAGATGACTTTTCTTTTGCCTGTTGGAACTAAATTAAAAATGAGGATTAGCTACTGTGAGTTTAGACAGAGACATGTGGCTGAAGCTTTTGTTTCTGTGCGCTAACAGTAGCTAATAGTGCGCGGAGGAGGTGTCGGTCAGTAAAAGAGCTTCAGCAGGTCACAAAGTCAAACAGCCATCTTTTTTAAGTCCTCTTGAGCTAAGGAGTGACCGTCCTCCTGCAGACACGTCTCTCCTCACTGCACTCACACTGATGAGACATGCATGATGCGTACTTCCTGTCCTTATTACATGCTGAATGATAGACATCTCACAATAACTAGCCCATAACATTATCTGGTAATTATACAGTAATATGAATATTTAATATTTAGCCACATACATACCTTTCTCTTCCAATATCTTGTTATATTTTTCCTCATTGCATTAGTGCCATACTGTTGATTCTAAAGAAAGTTCTCATTTACATATGCTTATATAGAGCTGTATTTGCATGTTATTATATCCTTTTATTTTACATTTTCTTAGTGTCTTATGTAACTTTAGGCTGTTACAGCTGAAAGTTCTCAATGGAGGATTTCCTCTTTCAGGACTGGAGTTGGTATATCCTTCAACTTAACTCCTGTGGGACTAAATTCATCCTGATTGATTTTTCTCTCTCCAGTGGTGCGGCAATTTCACTGTCAGAGGTGCGAGGTGTCTCCTAGAACCTTATGCACAGGTTACCGCTCACTTGCAGTTTTTCTTATTAGTGTATCACAGTTGTTGAAGGTCATTCATTGTAATATTTAGGTTAGAATTCCCACATGGATGGAGGGGGAAACATGAGTGATTTAAGCTCTTTGTGCTCTGGTACAGACAGAAAGTTCTAGGACAGATTTTGAATTTGTCCTTTAATTCTCTGTAATCCCTTGAGACGCCTGGAGAATTTGAATTCTTGTAGAAGCTGTGTCACCAGATTGTTCGTTCTCTAGAAAGGGAGCGAAGAATGAAACATCAGAGCGGCGGTGGCGGCGTCCTTTGTGTAAAGAGAGGTCAAGTCTTTTAGTGTGTCTATGGCCTCGGGAGCATTTTACGGTATACTGTACACACACGCACACGCACACGCACACACACACACACTCACGTAAACATCCATTCAAGAGAAAAGAAAATCATTAAGCTGTAAACTGAAGATGTACTTCAGTTTCCGAGCAGCATCTGTGTCCATCCCTCGTTGTTAACTACGTTCCCTTGAGCTTTCTGACGGATGACAGCAGGATTCTTCGTTTCCCCTCCCTCTGTCTATTCATTGAATATACTTAGAGCGAGGTCAAAAAGTTTGCTTAACATAATTATTTGAAAGTAATATGCATCAGGTGTAAGAGGATGCTTCATTATAAGATCAGCTTTTAGCCTGAATATTTTTTTTGTCTAGAAAATAGAGACTAACACCATGATGTTTTTGGACTTGTGAGAGTGAGAGACGCTACTAGCACTGCATCTCACTGTAGTCGCAGTCTGTTCAGAAATTAAATTGCCCTTTTTTTGTTCCCTTTGAAATATTGAATGTGACTGATTTAATCCAGGATTTCCAGCCAAATCAGTGGAAATCATCTTATATACTATATATATGTGGCATCATGATAAGATGTTCATCTGTTTGTTCCATCAATTGCTTGAGCTGAATTATATATAACTGGTATAAAATTCTTACAAAACTCCACCATTACTTCCAATAAAAATAGAGCCAATATCTGAGACCTTCCTAAACAAAAAGTAGGGCTGTAGATGTCATCTATTCAAGCACTTTTTACAACTCATTTTCACACACATAGTAATTATGCAAGATTGAATTGAAAATTAGATAAGTTAAACAGTCATTTGTGTTGTTTTGGGGGCCATTGTCCAACCTTTTGTTTATTTATAAGCAAGTGCTGCAATATCTTGGTGTGCATCATTCTCTCCATATTATGCCAATATGTGGTAGCTTCAGCATCTTGTGCTCGTGCACAAACATGCTTGTGCTGACCGACCTTTTGTGAGCTTAGAGAGGTTAAAAGAAACACAACTACTGATGCCGTCTGTTTTGCTTGTGACTCAGTAGTTTTCACTGATTTTCAGTCAGTCTAAACACGGACATTTATTGTGTTTGTATCACAGCTTCTGGTTATAGCAGACAAACAGCATCTCATCAGCGAGAAGCTCCTCTGTCATTTCCATCCTTTTACCACATAATTCAAATGCTTATGTGCATGTGTGCATAATGATGTGTCTGTTCATATTTCTGTGTTTTTGTCAGAGTGCTTTGTTTCTGCAGTTTTTGATGGATGGATGATCTGATTTAGGATGATGATGATGATCTGGATGCTCTGTACCGATTGTAAATGGGACAATTGGAATGAAATAAAATTATCCATGGTGAATGGAAGATAAAAAAAGAACAACTTAAAGGTATAATAAGCAAGATTTTCCTAAACAAAAAATAAACATGTATAGACTGTAGAATAGACAATCTGTTATCACTTATGACCTAATAGACAGATGCAGGAGTTTCTAGACTATTTTCTCTTTTTTCATTTAGCTGGGTGCAGGATGTTTCTAAGTATAAACTCTGAGCACAACGCTACATAAAAAACCCAAACACCAAGTGGACAGAGCTTGTTTCATATCAAAGGTTTGCTTTCACTTTTGCGGATTCACTCATTTTCTGCAAAGTATATCTTTAAGTCTTCCATGTAGCTGGAAGTGCTGGGCCCAGCATTGGCCTTACTTCAGCAGACTTAGTTGGTAGCCTAAATCTGACTTTCCAGAATACGTTGGTCAACTCAAAGGGAAAAAACTGGTTAAAAACTGGTTGTATCTCTAACTGGATCTGATTCTCAGCCCAGCACCAGTGAGAGCCCCTCAATTATAGTTTATGATTTCTCTTCTCTTTTCATTTTGCTGTCTTCAAGATGTTTCTAAGCATCGTACTCTAGACTCAAACCTACAATAATAGATAAAAAACAACAACACACACAATACAGCCATGCAAATCATCAAGTGGACAAAACTGGTTCACATTCTGGGGTGTGTTTTAACCTTTGTAGAGTTGGAGAAAAAAGGGACGGCTATGAATGTTGTGTCTACAAACATTTAGGACCAGTTCCTATGTAGGAAGCCTGAAGTCTTTCCAGGTAGTCGCTCGTGCTCGGCCCAGCATTGTGCTCTCTTAATCACACTTAGTCAGTAGTCTTAAATTGACTTGACTGAATGCTTTGGTCTATTCAAATAGCCATATAACCTTTAATTTACAGCCTGGAAACTATGTATGGAGCCAAACCAGCACATATCTGGTGTCCAAACAGGGAAAAGTTTGCCATCATTTAGCAGTGAATACCAATATTTACAAGTCATAAAGAAAAGCTTATGTAATTATGCTCATTTTTCTGTTAACTTTGTACTTAAATAACTACATTTGTATACATACGTCAGTTATATAATTTATATATGAAGATGTTTTACTTCCTGTTGATATGTTCAGTCTGATGGGATTTCAGATGAACAGTGTGTTCAAAGCCACTTATCTGTGCTCAGCTGCGTAAGGTCGTGCAAAACTGACCTTTTAAACATACTGATGGGAACTTTTCCCTCGCAGTGACAACTTGTCGGAGTTGTTAGGCAGCTAATTACTTGGCTATCTGTCTTTTCTGTGATAAGCCCTGGCTGGAGCCCAGCAGCTAGAACTCTAAAAAACCCTCAATTCTGCGTGAGCGTGTGTCGACTCTTACATCTATCAGTGCGCCGTGTGTGTTTGAGCGTGTACATGTGAACATGTAGATACGCGCCAGAGACCGTATGCAAATCGAGCTCCTTTGAGTGTGTTATGTATGTGCTTTTGATGTCTTCATGTGTGGGAATTATGTCTATAAATAAACAGCCACTCAGCGATGTTTTCATCGCAGAGGTCGGTGCTTTGGAACCTGTGCTTTGGCTGAGAAAGTCGGTCCCTGAGGAATATGGCTGATGGGGAAATTCAAGCGTATGCACAATACAGTTGCTGGGAATCGGACGCAGAGAAGTTGAGTCTGGTGAAGATGAAACAAGAAAGATGTAGAGGGAGGACTAAAGCTTTTCAAATTGTTGCTGGTAGTGCCAATTTCTTCTTTTCTACCCAAGATAACTGTACTAGATACAGGATGCCTCAACTGTGTCTGCTAGGATGGATGGATGGATGGATGGATGGATTGTTTTTCTTAAAATAAAATTGATCTGTAAAAACACAAGGAGAATTTTAATGAGATGAAATAACAGTTTTGACCAATTTTGCCATGAATATTTTTTTTTGCTCACAGGAAACAGTTGTGAGTGTTATATGGAAACTGCAGCTATCACTTTGTCCTTGAATCCTCCGTGTTGTCTGCCTGTATGAAACAGAAAGATCTGAACGTGTTCTCAAGCACCTCCCATCAAGCCTGTTCATATTGCACTAGTTTCCTGGAAAAAGACCAGTGTGTTCTGATTCTTTAATCTGCTGTTTATGTAGTTTATGTCTTTTTTTTTTTAAAGACATTTCCTCGAACATAATTTGTTTGGGATCTTTAGATTTGCTTTCATGAAGGTCAAGGAAACATAAACAGAACATTTGAAAAAATGCTGTTTGCAATGTTCTGTGCAATTTAGTACCAGCTTTGTTATTTTATGACATATTGGCCAATTGTATCTCAGCAAAATGCAGAGCTGCAGCGGAATGCATCTAAAATATCAACAGTAATCATCAGTTTATGGTGCCAACTTTTCAAAGGGCAGGACTGTCTTTTCTTTAAATTACCATAGTGTACATAATGATGTGCTGCTGAGAGAAGAGCATGCTATTCATGTAGATTTGAACATATCCACAGGACTAGAATATAAATACAACTCTAACTCCCAGTCTCTATGCAAGAAGGCAGGTTAGGCACTGCAGTGTTACATAAATCTAGACTCCCTGTTAAAAGAATGATGAAGCGTATAGCTCCTGTAGCCATACCCTGCCTCCGGACATGCAATTCATTTGAAATTTAGAAAAAAAAAGAGGAACTTTTATAGATTATACTTTAGAGAAGATGAGGCGGATTAACATCTTTAAACAGATGATAATCAATCATCATATCGTACTGCATGCCGTAATCCATGGTCCGATTTGACGTAGTGTCGATATGGAGACAGGGATTTTAATTGGTCTGGGGTTGCATGAATCACCTCATGCTCTCTTTGCTCTCTGGGCCTGATTATGAAAGCTCGCTGCTGCCTAATGGAGACAGAATGAGTTGTCTGTGCTGTCTATCACTGCCTCTCCTCTGTCTCACCCTCCATCTCCCCCGATCCTTTCTGTCAAACCAGTCACAACTCTCTCGTCCATTTGCTCTCTGTGTCTCCGAGCTGTGACCTTATTGCTCATGTCTGAGACCGTGTTGCAGAGACCCAAACTCCTCAGTGTCTTTTCGGTTTGAGTTTTATTCCACAGAAATGACTCTCGCAGGATTTCAGATAGAGACTCAGGAGTGAAATGGCACTGCTCATGTTTGAAAATACTATTTTGATGATATTGAAAGGTCAGATTTGAAGTTCCAGGCATTGTGTCTGCAGGTTTTTAGTCACAAAGAGCACACTGTTTAATACATAATATCTGTTGTTTTTGTATGGAGTAGTTTTGCAGTGATTAAATATGAATGGGATGCTAATGATGAAAAAAATATATATTTAACAAATTCATCATAGCACAGATTTGTGCTTTTTGTTTGCTGTTGTTCATTATAATAGGATTCTGATTTTGCAGCCAGAGGGAAAAATGTTCATAGTTAACATTTATAATCATGTGGGTTCACAGAGAGGTTCTGCTACATCTAAACTGTTTAAAAGAGGATAAAAGTTCAATAAGAGTACAAATTGAAGTTAGCTGTTGCTGATTGCATTGCAAATGACAATTATTTTTAATATTTTTGTCACTTTTTTGAATACTTTTTGAATACCAGTTATACATGTTGACCAATGTGACCAGTTAAACCCAAGTGCTAACCTCTGGGCATGAAAAGTGACGCCAATATGGAAGTAAAGTTTTAGCATTCTTTCTAATGGCCAGCAGGGGGCAACTACAGCGGTTGTAAAAGAGCGGTCTGATTGTATAGAAATCAGTGAGAAAATGAGAAAACTCACTTTATTTATTATCTCAGTTAAAATAAAATGAGAAAACAAAGGAAAGGAAATAATCCTGTCCAAACTTTATTTATTTTCACTTTCACAGAACTTTTTCCACCTGCTCTTAAGTCATAAAAGGGAGGGGGAGTTTTAACTTGTAAAATTGATTTTTTTTTCTCGGGGCACCTGTAGAATGCACATCCCATCATTTCTGATTCACTGTCATTTAATCATGATTGTGATGTTTGTTTCCAGGGTAAAGGACTGCAGGCAGTAAAGACGAGGCCTCAAACGATGAAGGACAGTCGGCCAGTTCAGGACTAGCTCAGACCGGAGGAACTGCAGTGGACGTGGAGGAGGAAAAGAAGACTGAAGAGAGACAAAATAAATCACATGACCAGGCCTCGGAGAGACTCCAAATTTGTGATGTTCCCCTCGGGCAGGGATTACCTCCTCCCCGCTGTCTACCTCTCCGTCTCTCCCGCTCTCCTCTCCTCGCGCAGCAGAGCAGCCGTCCAGCTCCGAGACTCTGAGCCGTGAGAGCCCGCTGCGCTCACCCACCCACACACTCACACACTCACACCCACTCTCTCTCTCTCTATCTCTCTCTCTCTCTCTCTCCGTCTCTCTCTCTCACACACTCTCACACACACACTTTTGCATCCTGCTCATGGTCGTTGGCCTGTCCTCCTCAGCTGCTGCTCCTGCTCTAGTCACAGACCATGAAGAGGCCCAAGCAGCAGACGGGGCCGCTGAGCTTCCTGAACTTCTTCAGCAGGAAGCCAAAGTCGGAGCCAAAGCCGGAGAGGCCCGTGGAAGCATGGCCCAGAGAGGAGGTGGCCATCACCCTGACCCCGAGCGAGCACCCAGAGCAGGTGAGACTTATTGGGAGTTATTGTGTATCTGTCATGTCGTTTCTCCTCGTTTTGTTTTGGCTGCTGTTGGACTTTGTGGGTTTTAGTTTATGCTCACAAGTTATAATAACCATCATTTTCAAATTGTAAGTTGATTAAATTTGTGTAGAGATCATACAATTTGTTTAAGTATTTATAAATACATTTTTCTTAAAACTTTCTGAAATCCATTTAAAGACATTACATAGATGATTGACCAGATTTACATAACTTTGTTAATGTTTAATAATTAATTTGTCTGTAAATATTGATTTGAAAGACAATTCATACTTTCTCAATGGTTAATACATGCTTTGGAAAAATCTATTAAAAATTATTTTGATTGCTGTATAAAGTTACAACTCATGCTTACAATTATTTTTTAACCATTAATTTGTAGTTGCCATTTAAAGTGACATTAATTTATTAATAAAAGTTATTATAATAATCAGTTGTAACTTTATGATAATCATCCAAAAATAGACATTTACAAATACAATGATAATCATTAACAAATATTATATGAAACTGTTAATTAACTATAAAAATCAGTAAACATAATTATAGTTTTCTGGTTTGTTAATAGTAAAATAACTAATGACTATGGTTCAACTACCACTTGTTGATGTTGGTAATTATAATAATTCATAAAAAGCTTGACCTTGGTTTTTATTAAGTTTGTGCTTAAGTTCTTAAACAAGTCTATTTTGTTCTTTAGTCTGTTTTATCAGTATTGTTGTCCCTGTGAGCACACTGAAAAACTTTTTAATAACAATGTAGTGATGATTAAATTGGTGACGTTAGCAATGCAGTCATTATAAATTCTTTTCATTATCCCTCCATGTGTAGAGATACAGAATGTCAGGATCTGTTGCTGGAGTCTCACAAAACACAAAGAACCAGAGGAGAGGCTGTAGATCATTAACTTTGGATGTATTAGCTTCTGCTTGCCTCGTCCTCCCTCTCTCTTACTGTTATAGCCCAAATCCATTAGAGTGTTTATTTAATTAATTGCTAATTTTGAGAAATTATGTTGCCAAGAAACCAACTACATTGAGTGTCCTCCTACATGCTCACTCAGCAGTACTGATATCCACCAGAAATGTCAGGATGTGTCTTTGGCTTTCATTTATTTCTTAAATTAAACAGTTTTTGTGAACAGCAGCTTGCGTGACACCCTGAGAACATGTCAAACGGCCGTGATTGAATTTGGTGAATCTGCAGCTCTGTAACTGTTCACAGGACCACAGCCTCACAGCAGAAGAGGCTGGAGGAGAAAGAGGAGAAGGAGGAGGTCCGGGAGCAGCAACAGCAGCGGCGGCGGCGGCGGTGGCGGCGGAGGTGAACGAGGACGGTGCGGCCACAGCTGAGTGCGTGGGCGGGGGCAGCAGCGGTTCCACTGGTGTCCTGTCCCTCTCCTCTTCGAGCCAGGAGCAGCTACTGGACGAACACCTGGAGGAGTGCCCTCTGTGCCTGCTCAGTCAACCGCGGTGCCACTTCCCACGACTCACCTCCTGTTCCCACCGAACGTGCTCCGACTGCCTCCGCCAGTACCTACGCATCGAGATCTCGGAGAGTCGGGTGGGCATTGCGTGCCCCCAGTGCCCCGAGACTCTGGCGCCGCTGGATGTGCGTGCCATCCTGGATGACCGGGCGCTGCTGGAGCGGTTTGAGGAGTACCAGCTGAGGCGTTTTCTGGCCGCTGACCCAGATACACGCTGGTGCCCTGCGCCCGACTGCAGGTGAGAATCAAACCACAAAAGCAAAAAGATTTTTCCCACATTTGCAGTTTTAGGCGCGAAAATGCTCAGTTACTTCCTGGTTGTAAGTACTTGTTCCTGTGTCACCCTTTGGGGCAACTGCTGGAAATTCCTGCAACTTTCAGGTCCACGGAGCCAAATGTGGAAGTCCGTTTGATTTAGTACCTAAACCAAACCTTCCTGAGCAATTTGAATGAGGATGGTATGTGAAGTGTAGAAATTTAGAGACAGAGCAAGTTTTCCAGGAAATTTCTAGGAGACTTTACAGCTCCTCTGCACCCATGCTCTAAGCATTCTATCCATACAAACCAATTATTATACCTGGGAAGGTCTGAAAAAACACATTAAACATAAACTGCATGTTGGGAAAACCTTGCTCGTTATGAAAATAGTCTTATCCCAAAGAAGTCCCCAGTCTCCTGCACACACTGCATAAACTAGAAAATGTTAATTTCTGTTTCGATATAGACTTTCTTTCAGGTAATACATAGTTAACTCGTCGAGATAGTTTAATAATTTATTTGAGGAAAAACGACGAGGTGTGAATAATGAAAATACTGGCTTCTCCATTGTCTCAACTTGTTGGAAAATGTACTTTTCTATTGACATTTTAAAACTCAATGTACTGTAATTACCTTAAGAATAAAAGACAGCCTTAATTCAGCACTGCAATATGGCAGCTCTTGTAAAGACCCTGTCATCCCACCACCAGCTTTATGTTGTTAAACACAAGACTTGGAGCAGGTTTTCACTGTCACAATGATTGACTGAGCTTTGAAAAGAGGAGCTGACAAGCACGGATTGAGCTTTACATGAAACCAAGGCTGGTAAAGTTTGATGTAACCAAAACATCTTTCAGATCTGAAACAGAGCAGTTTTCAGACTGTTCTCTTTAAACCCAAGAGATGTTTTTTTTGTGACAAGACCAGCCTTTGAGGCACAGACAATCATGCCCAATCAAAGTCATGAAGTCATCTTTCTCCCTCATTCTGGTGCTCACTTCAAACTTCAACAGTTTGTTTTAATCATGTCTACGTACCTAAATGCATGGAGTTGCTGTCATGTGGTTGGCTAATTAGATATTTGCATTAACTAGCATGTTGCAATAGCGTCCCTACTGAAGAGGCCAGTGAGCTTATGACTTGTACATCGTTGTCAGTGCTGTTTGTTACACATATTTGGTGCAAAGTTTAACCATTTTTGCACCACTGAAGTACTGTAATGAAATGTACAGTTTTCTGCAATTTTGTCAAAACAGCATGCAGGCAGAACTGCCTTCAGGCAGTGAAATTGCTATCAGATCACTACAATTACACTGACATTACAAATAGTTTTTGATGTGGTTTGGCATTTCTGGGAGCATTGTACTTTTTCTTCTTCCCTGAGGATAACTGGCTGAAATGTGACTTCCATCATGTCCTGTAGAGGTGTTTAAAGCACAGCTACAATGTCATTTCATTGCAGAATCGATCAAAGACATCATCATAAATCATAGAGCGAGAAAGCAACTGCGGAAAAGTTGTTTTTCAATCGACAGCAGCCTCCATAGACGACAATGCAGTGCAACTGCAAGACATGTTCTGTGTTAACTCGTCTTTTCTGTGCTGTTCACAACATGCACAGACGCTGATCCCCGGCTGGATCGCCTTAATGTTCGCAGAGGGGTAACAGGATCAGGCTGCTGATGGGAAATCATGCGTTTGTGCATTCAGTGAATATTTGTGGTTAAAAGCACGTATGCACCAGGGTTCAGGACTCAGTGGTAGACTGTCTGTCTCCCTGACTGTCAGTGCTCACAGCCTGGCCGTGATGAATGAGTGGAGCAAAAATCAATACGCCGATCTGTCTGATGCTCTGGTGAATTAAATATAACTCAGAGAAACAAGATCGGATTTCTAAACTATCTAACAAATCTGCAGAATTATGAGTTCCACATATTGAAAAGCTGTTTACAAGCAGAGGTCAGTGTCAGTTTTACATGTGAAATGACCAAGAGTTCCCACATAGAAGAGCCTTTGAAGAGGTGACCCATTATGTAAACTGGTCACAGTTATAGTTTGTGTATTCCCATGCTCCCAACATACACACATTCCTCGAGGTCTTAGTGACAGAAGCTTAGCTGGAGATTATGCCGGCTGAGAGAAATTGTGGCAAAATTCGGCACTCTGTGTGCGTCCACACGCTTGCATCTATGTAAGCACATTCTGCTGCGTATGCCACACTCCTGTAGGTGGTTTTAAATGAGATGCAGCAAGGGATTTTTTTTATCTGGCGCAGATAGAATCAGCGTGACAAGTGTTTCAAGTGGAAATCTCTCTGAGCCTGCCTTCATATCAGATTGCATTATTTTTATCTAATATTACAATACTCTGCCATTTGAGAAAGGATTCTTTTTTGTAAATGGACCAAAAATAAGCATGTGGTTTGTTTTTCTGAGCAGCAAGTGTGCATTCAGCTCTCAGCTTACATGACCCTCGCTGCGTAGCCTCTTTCACATTGATCTTAACAGAGATAAAGAACATTTTTGTTTGAATGTATGTCAAACAGATGTCAATTTACCACACTGTTTTCTCCGTTTATGTTCTTAAGCGAACAAAATTTTGTTTACATTCATTATTTTCCCACCAGTATGGGTTGTATACTTGAGGCCTAACAAATGTGTTAAACTCATTTCCTTTCTCATAAAACATTTGTGTTGGGGTTCTTTTTACATACTTTAAGAATGTATTGCCGTTTGCAAAAACTTTTTCTCTTGTTTGCTGTCACATTGCAACATTTCTGTGGGAAAGATGCAAACTGATGTTGAACTGATGAAGAAATGTGAGACCCTTTAGCACACATACACTGGGAATGGACTAAGGGGATATATTTTGTCCAGAATTTGAAACTTTAGAATGAAAAAATATTTGTATATTCGGAGAAGGCTTTAGGAAAAGTTTGATGCATCCATGATCTATTAAATGTTAAAAGAAATAAAGTGCAGCAAATTTCACTTGATGTCAGTGTTGTAAGCGGCTGCTGTTGCTGTGTGTTTTTTCTTAACATCCCTCAACTTATTTGCATGATAAAGTGTATGTTTAATGTCCAAATAATCCAATTATTTCTGCTTTCTTTGATAAATCCATTCACCGATACCTGGAAATGTTTATGCATGAGCAGGGCCACGCTACCTTTGTTGTTTATCCAAAAGGGTTTGACTTGAGAATCAGACCGAAGCAGTTAAATCTAGTCTGACACTGAAAGTGGGATCCAGGCAGCGGTCTAATTATCCTTTTTATGTGTGTGTAGCTCTCAGCTTTCTGATTCATCTACTCTTCAGACAAACCTGAAAACCACACAAGGCAAAGGAAAGGCTTGGAGCTTTTTAAATGCTTCACAGCAGAATAGTACTGCCAGGATCCTTAAGGCCACACAGATCACTCACAGAGACTTTCAGCTGTATTAGATCATTCATCACGTGATCTTTTGAATATTGCAAATTATGTAAATGCCCCCTCTGAGGAGTTGGAAAGGTCCACGGGTGCCAAGCTCCTGGTTACCATTATAATGACTTCTCATGATATAGGATAGACTAAGTTAAGTTTGGACTTATTTCTTGGTTGATCCAAACTAATCCTATAAAGTGACAAAAATATGCAATAGCAAACAAATTAAAGGAACTCCTGTGTTCTGCAGGAAGAATTACTGTTTATGTTAATGGAGTCTGGTTGCTTTTACAAAAACACAAAGGTGGCAGCTTCACTTCCTCCTGTGTAAACCTAAACAGAGCTTTCTAACAGCACATGAACGTGGTCAAAACATTCAAAATCTTGCATACACTTGGACTGATGTAGATTTTTTAGGTGACTGCTGTCCCTGTCCACAGCAGGACATTACTAAGCTACAGTGCCAGTCCTCAAGCCTGCCTCTCCAAACTGGAGGCAAGCAGAACACTATCAACTGCAGGTCATACACTGACTGTGGATAAGTACCTCTTACAGCCCCACTTCAAAAAATTCAAAGCATCCCTTTAAACCTCCCATGGTGCCTGATGCTGAGGCATACTTTAATAAGAATCTCCTCTTCAGGGATCAATCAGCATATTATGATATCCACTCTTTGGTTATTATCTGTAGTCTCTCTCTCTCTGTGCAGCTACGCAGTGATCGCCTACGGCTGTGCAGAGTGTCCAAAGCTGAGCTGTGGCCGCGAG
>JAOWBC010000383.1:6979913-6991079 GCA_028566105.1 Hypoplectrus providencianus | reverse complement strand
TTGCCGCAACCAGTATGATGCTCACGTTGGGGTTTTCATACTAAAATATCCTTCCTATCATTTCCTGTTTAAATCAATGGTTTGCCCCTTTAAGGCAAACAAGAACAATTATCTGGTTTTTAAAGTGTTCCAACCCAGAGAAAGCCTTACTATTGACAGAAATGTGGATGATTCACAAATTAAAATATTCCATTCATTGATAACCCTTGTGTTCACTGGCTTGATGCTAACAATTGTCAATAGATTGTGTATGTAAAGTATAGAAAACACAATCTTCACCGCTCCTCGCTCTCTCACGGAAAAAGGCTGACGCTCCCATAACAATCCATTCACCGTTGCCGGCTTGCATAACCAAAACACAATGACTCTACATTCTCCTCCGTCAGTCAGCTACCCCTGTACATAAAGATGTTATTGTTAAAGAACGGCGATGATGTAAGGTCACGGGGACGATTGTTAGGCGAGGCCAAACGGTTAGAGGAAAGAAACCTATTTCCATATGCTGTATTTTTTCAATGTCAAAGCTGTGTAATTTATGTATGCATAGTGTATCATTCTAAAGAAGTAGAATCAGGGCTTCACACAGGTGGTTTTAATAATAATTATCACTATGTTGAGACGTGAATGTGTCGATGCTCGTATGTTTTGCATTAGGTTAGACAATTTGTACAAAAGTGTGTTTTTTTAATTGTGGCAGGAGCTGCTTTATTTTTTTAGATTAGTCCCCCAGTGTACAGTATAAAGTCCTTATCTCCAGTCACTAATCACCTGTTACACACGTTTCCTCCACAATACACATCCTAAATGTTATTATCGACTAATTACTGCTCCCCTTTAGTTATTATCCTGCGCTCCGATGGCGCTCACTGTCGAGGATATTATTCTGTGCCCGTCTGGCTGAAGTGGTGCTTCTGTCTGTATTCATGGCATCATGACTGAGGCGGGAGGGAGCAGGGTGGCGCTGGGGGGGTTTGAGGGGGGGGGGGCTCGGTGTCGTTGTCATGACACCCACTGCAGAGTAATTGGATGGCTTATCAGGTTACGCCATGAAGCTTAATTGCATTGTTTCGTTTCTGACTGGCTGAAATAGCGACTCCGTTGCATCTTAGAGAAAGCAAGCTCCGGGTATCATAAACAGCCTCCAGCATGTCTACGGAGGGTCTTTTTTTTTTGCCCTGTTTGCATTCCAGTATCGAATCTTCTCTGTCAGAATGCAACGGCGTCATCAGCTTTCCTCACGAAATGATTTTTGCAACATTTTCTCACCTTTTCCCAGCACCGTCATTGACTTGACTGATTGATCCGTGTGTGGATGCTTCAGTATCCGCTGGTTCTGTGCTATTGAGTGATATTTGGAGATGGGCTGTTGTCCAAGAGCTCTCAGACTCACAATTGGTTTTACTTTGGTATCGTCTTTTCCCTTTTTAATTGATTTTTCAAAACAAAAAAACAAAATCTCTTGTATCTTATATCTTGTAGCCTTGGTGACTATCCAGAATGAATCAGTCCCTGTATTATGGCACAAATTGATCTGAAAGCTTTTGTTTCATGGAGCAAGTACGCAGCCCACTCAATCCCTGCAAATCTTGAATGGATGAGGCTGTTTGGCACAGCCGTGAACTTTCCATGCGGGGGGAGCAGGAGCAGGAGCAGGAGCAGGGAGGGCCCTTGGAGGTGTAACATGCCAATTCAAGTCTAGAGTGCTCTGAATACAAATCAGCCCACGAAGGTTTGAGGCCAGGAAGCATTTGAGGCATTCAGAATATTTCAGATAAGCTATTATTTCCCAAATTTAACCACTGATGTTTACAGTATCGGTTTACTTTTCAGAGAAGGTGCTTATTTTCTATCTATGCAATTAGTGGGTTTCCAACAGTGTTGTGATATTATGATGATAGCAATTTGTGTATAAACCACGAGCAGTTGTCCTAAACTGTGTAAAAAAGTGTACAGAATTTAGAAACTGTTATGGTTTGTTACATATTTATGCATAATAAAAGACTTTGTACAAATGTTTCATTGCAGTCATTTGCTGCTTCTTTGAGTTGTTGCTATAATTTGATCAATTACACATTTTATCAAATCCTCTTCAAAAAAGAACCAATCAAACCACCACAGCTCACAGCGCTTTAATTATGCATACCAGGTGCCAGCTAACAGTATCAGGTCTGTTTTGTATATGTGGTATAAAAAATGTCTATTTACACTCCTGCACCCAGGCTATTCAATCTCAGGAACAATATTATTTGTCGGGATTCACTGAGCTGATTGTTTCTTTTTTAGTTCACTGGAACCAAGCACAGCTAGTCAACTTAAATGAATCCCAACAAACTGAATTTCCCATGGCATAGTCACAGATTTAAACTAAAATTAGAAATGAGTTTTAGAGTAAACTGTATGTGCACCTGGAACACTCCACAGAGAAGTTACCAAAGGTTCAGATAAGTTCTTCTTCTCCCTAATATGCTGCAGGTGTAAAAACCCAATCCACTCAAACCTGAGTGTGTGTATATTGTGAGACAGTGGTGCTTTCTGTGAGTGTTTGTTTAGTCTGATGGCTGTTTATAGAGGAATGCAAATATCATCTTAATTTCTAAAGATGTGGAGGCTCCGGCAGACGGTGCAGCACAAACAGTGGGGAAAAAGGGCTTTGAGGAACACTGTGGTACTTCAAGAGCTGGGAGATGGTAAATGCAAATTACTAATCAAATAACTGTTCATAAAATATGTTTAAGAATTAATCACGTTTTCAGCCTCCTCGGGGTGGAAGACTGGTTGGCGCCTCTGCAGCACTGTGCCCTGGAAAGTGGGATTTCTAATCCTGGACTTAGAGCGAGCTCAGAGCGATCACGCTGTCCTGTCTTGTGGGTGAACAAAGACTCGGTGGAGAAGCCGGCCTGTCTTCAGGAGGGAGATCAGTCTGAGGCGAACACCAAAGAAAAGCTGTGGAAAGAGTGCGCTTTGATATTTTCCCAGAACTCGCTGGAGACTGGAGAAGTTGCTCGGTGTTATTTCGTGTGCTGCATTGACAACCACATATTCGCCGCTGCTTGTTTGCTGTTTCTGTTTGCAGACAATAAGTTTGGGTTTGATGTTGGCGCTGTTTTGATCACTGTAATGACAAGAGATGCTGAGAGCCCTTCAGCTGTTCTCAGCTCTCCATGCAGGTGTTTGACAGATGTGCACACACTCTGAACGGACTACCTTTTTGAATAAGTTTTGACATGGTGAAAACTTAATCCAAATGACTGATCAGCTGTTTCTTCTGATAATATGGAGGGTTTTTACAGGCAGCAAGTAAGACACCAATTTTTGCTTTTTAACTCCAAGTTCGCTGCCACCTTCTGGCTGCAAACGCACGTATGTGTGGTTAAGAGTGGTGTTGACAAACGGTCTATTCTATCATTTAGAATGGAGATCATGTTGGAAGAGTTGTAATAACAATAATAGGTTGCCCAGTTGAAACATTGACATCTTCTGATGAAACTATGGTAATGCAGCTTTGTTTATTTGCTCTTAACAAATTGATAGAATGTGTCTTGGTCCCTAATTCGCATTTTCTTTAACCTTTAAACATTTGAAGAAGTACTCAGTTTCAGAAAGTAAGAATTTCCAATTATTACTCTCCCAAACAAAAGGCAATAAATCAATAGAAAATAATTATAGGAGTTCCTGTAACTGTGGGGCAGTGTGTCCATGCTGTCCTGAGATCTGCTAATGCACCCCTCATTTAGGATTCATTAGTGAGTAATTAATTGCTAATTAGCCATTAAACATTATTTTGAAATTGCTAATTCGGTGCTGATAAGGTGTTCCACAGCGCTCTGATGGCTTCATGTTGCATCAGTAATGGCTATGCAGCGTTTCATATCGAAGCTGGCCTGCGGAGGTCAGACATGCTAAAGTTTTTAACTGCTGCTTCTGAAGCAGGCAAACGTGGAGGGACGTGACCTTGAAGTCAGAATATTTCTCATTACAGTTAGAAGTGTGACTCTGCAGGATGTTTAGTGCACAGCAGTAAAGCACCTGATGCCTCCTCTCCCACACAACACAATGCATTGCAGTCTAAATGTTATATGATTTTTTTCACATGCAACAAGAACAAGATTAATTGTATTTTTATGGCATAATGTAGCAGCTTTTTTACAACTAACTTATGAAAACTCATTAGATAACGAATTAATTTCAAAAGATATTAATTTCTACTTCTATTTGAATGTCAGGCCTTCTTGGTTATATATTTCTTCTCCAGGTAGCAATAAAGTACATATGGAGAAAAGAGGAAGCCGCTGATATTGCTGCACACACGGGGCCAAGTGCTACGATAATGAAAGTCCGATGCAAACCCTATCTTTATAAATCTATTATTTATAGATGCCGTATATACTGGAATCTGTGAGTCACATCTAACCAAAGCTTATCTCAGCCGTAACAACAGCCCATAAATCACTTGAACAACTAATGGAAAGAAGTGTTCAGCGCTGCACTGAGACACAGCTAAGAGAGGGTGTACAATATATTACCTATTAATCCCTGAGAGGCTGTAATCACTTTCTATTTTAGGATGAGCTGTATTCTTAGATACGTCTGTGTAATTACATTTTTTGATGAGGAACGTTCTCGCTATAAGACCTCGGTGGAATGGTTTATTGAATTTGTACTGCAGTGGACTTGTCTCATAACTTCTTCAGTGTGGATCATAGGTGTGGATAGATGGAGCAGTTGTTGGTGGCGCAACCGTTTCATGATCTTTTACCTTAAATAGTGACTAAATTAGCTTCATATGTGTTTGCAATCATCAAACCATAGGAATATGTTTTTTTTCTTTTAGTGATGCAGAAACTGCCTTTCATGCTTTTATCTTCTAGCGCTATGGTGACTGCAACAGCCTCTTCTCTTGCATAAATAAAATAAAACTTTAAAATGACTGCTGTTTGTACAAAACTCAGCTGCTACGCTTTTAACCAAAAAGTACAATTTTAGCTTATCCACATTACGCCTAATGTGCCTAATCTTGAACCAATTCATCGTTTATCAACAGCCAAAGAATTGGCGGCACCAAATCTTTGTTGGTCTTGAACCACAAACAAATGTGTCATTAATTGTATTTGATTGTTTAACTGCAATATGATAGATACGGGCTAGCTTGGCAAGCTACTACTAGCAGGCTACATTAGCGGGCTAGCATTGGTGTGCTAAAGTTAGCAGTCATGCCATTAGCATGCTAGTATAAGCCATTAGCACGCTAGTATAAGCCTTCAACAAAGGCTACAACATTTTTGTGTTTGACCCTAGGGTTGATTTTAGGACCTTGTTGATCAGCTGTTGATTCATGACCTGTCCAGATGATATTGTTAACCCCTTGTGTGTAGTTTGAGATCCTTGGACAGTGGGGTGTGTCAGTGTCTCCTTTCAAGCACCTTCTTGAAATACACTTTTATTAGAGAGCATCCCCTGATTTTTATCTGGGCTGCCTTTGTTATTGTATTGAACTGAACATTTTATGCTTCTTTTTCTGTATTTTATCAGTCTCTGTGTGCCGCACTATACTTTGTTTTAATGAGTTTGTTATAATAATTACAAAGTGTAATCTTTAGATCAATCTCAGTCTGACTCTGAGCTTTCTGCGGGTCAAATCCTGTTCAGAGACACCATCCAAACAGCCTTTCGTCAGGCTGACTTGCGAGCCCAGTCGAGAACTGAAGAGCTTTAACAAGACATGAGTTGATCCCTGCAAAATCCCTGCCCCTTATCCCAAACATCACACAGCATCCCCGCCGTATCAACTGGCTCTCTCTCGGGTCTCAGGGCCAGAAGTCAGGAAACGGCAATGATTGATTCAAGGCGAGACACGGCAAGTTATATTCATCGATTTTCTTGCACTGGTCAATTTTTTAGATTTGAGCTATTTTGCTTCTATAAACATTCTTTTATTACAGACTGATGAAAAGAAAACATCCGAAACACAAATTTAGTTACAGACTTTCCATTTAAATCAGTTAAAATAATCAACTGGGGAAGTTTCATAGTGAATTCAGAGCAGTGTATTCTTGCAAAATGTATTTATCTTGAAAGGCCATTTTCTCAAAATGAGATTTATTTTCTCTCTCTGATCCACTCCAGTTGCACTAAACTATTCTTGCCTGATTTAAATAACAATTTATTTAAATGGAAATGTTGTGTTTTGATTGTAATGTATAGCTTTGCTTGTTTTGCACCATATGGCCCAATCTTTAAGATTGAATATGTGCTCTTAAAGTTTATTACAGCAATATAAATCCCACCTACCCACTCTGGTTATGATGCTGCAGGTGTCGCTGCTCCATAAACTGCACTCAATGCATTTCGTAGCTCAAAATGAAGTGACGATAGTTTGGACTACCATATCATTACCTAATTAATCTGTAGCACTTTGAAGTTATTACCTGCTTTAAAACACTTTTTGTGACACGGCTTGGCAAGTGTTTTGTGCATGAAGTGCAGTTTTCTGCTATCCTGTACGTCTCAGCCAGCATTTAGTGCACAAAATGCTCCTTTTTGTGACAGTTGATGAGCAGCTTGTGTGTGTTAAAGTGCATTCTGTGCCCGGTGGAAGTGATTTATGCATTGCTCCATTACATTAGCTGCAACATTGTGATGGGACATTCAAAAGAAGGTTTATTTTACACTTCAGGAAATACAATTATCAGGAATTATACAAGATCTGAAAATGCAATGCTGGGTGACAAAAAGATAAGTTCTAAAAGCAGGCAGAAGAAAACATGAACAAGACTGCAATCATGTTTATTTCTCCATTTATGGCATCTAATTTTGTATGCACATCAAATGCTATTCTACAGGCAAATGACCTGCATGCAACTTTAGTAAATGAACATATATGTACATACATGATGTTTGTTAGTTATGAAATATGAAAAAATACAATGTTATCCAGAAAATGGCATTAGAAAAAAGATTAGACGTGGTCACGGCAGTTCTTACAAATAAAAACATGTATTTGCTTCCTCTCCTTATTCACAACCTGCCCACAGCAGTCAGATAATATACATTTCCTATGATATTAACACTATTTGCAATGGAAAAATGTGGATTTATTTGGAGCTGAGTTGCCTAGAACAGAGTGTCTAATTGCACATGCCAATATCAAAAATACACTGCGTATTTAAAGTCATGAAGACCGGCCTCCCAGAGATGATTGTGTGTTTTGTATTGCAATAACATACCAAGCACCTGGCAAAGACATCAATGTTAACTGCACCATGGGTTAACATTAGTTTATACTATCGACCTGCAGGAGGTTTCTGTTAGCTACTGTACTGTATGGTGTGTGTTTGTTTGTGTGTGTGTGTGTGTGTGTGTAGGGTCATGTGCATGGATGTGTACCTGTAGTTTAGTGTGTTTCTACAAATAGTGTGTGCATGCATGTGTGTCAACCTTCTTCACTGATGATGACCCACAGAAATAGTACACATTTTCAGCTTTTTCCCCTCATCAGTGAGAAAGGTGGAACATAGATTGATGGCGGAAGAGTGAAGGGCGTTTGACTTCCTTCATCTCAGACTTCGATGATGTTGATAGACGGCACAGAAGGATGAAACTGCAACAGGAGAGATAAAATGAATTAGGATTATATTTTACCTTCTCATCCACAATAAATAACATAAGTAAGTAGATTTACTTTTAAATAGATTATAGAAAAATATTTCTATAATCTGATCTGTTGGAAAGTACTGCAACAACCTACTGAAACCCTTATTATGACCATATGTTCAGTAATTTGGGAACAATATTCCAGTTAGTCACTTTGTAGCTGAAATCAGATGAGTATCACTGAGAAATGAAATTAAGTAAGTCATAAAATCATTATCTTGTTTTCATAATTTTTCAAAGCCAAAATTGTCACTGAGGATAATATGATTAAATGCTCAGCCCCATTATATCAGAACAGGATCTGAACTGTAGCCATGTCAAGTAAAGTGGTAATCATTTTTTTGAGACATATCTTACTTTACAGCCTGGTTTTATACACATATGATAATACTTTTAGGAAAATGAATATACCATTCAAAGATGATTTGGAAATATATCCATTTTAAGCAGATCCCTACTGAGATACTATATAAGACCCCAGCATTTATAAGCTGTATAATTTTTTCAAGCAAACTAAACATCCTGTTGGCTAATACTATAGAGTTTGTGAAGTTCTGTTGTGTGACAGAAACCTAACACCAACATCTGACCATCTAATGAGGACTGGAGGGAGAGAGGAGCCTACACAGTGAGGAGTCCTCCAACGACTGGCCCTCAGCTAATTTAAACAAGAGAACTCAATATGTGATGTGTTAAATCCGAGCCAGAGGTCGACACTAGTGATGCAAATGACCTGGACTATTGATCAGACATGCGCTCATTACTGAGCTGTGACTGCATACGTCCGTTCACTGGAATCTGTTTCTTTTAAAAGCAAACACTCAAAGCTTTGCCTGTGACTGCATTTCATCTTTTTAAGACATGGACCTTTCGATTAATACATCAAGACCATGATTTTTTCATTCATCCTGGAATGGGGAAGGTTGTATTTTAAATCAGATTTGCCACAGTATATACATGTTTTTCTCTGAAATTGACCACATCAAACTGGACTAACATTTATTGTACAGGTTATGCACCAGAAAGTGGCATGCATTTATATATATTAAGCTCTGTAACAATACTTTTGTAATCCATTTTTTAAGAATGTCCCAAAACAGAAAATTAAGCTTTTTTTTTTTTACCAGTCTTAACAGTTACACTGTCCTTGGTTGTTTTTCTAATTAAGCATACTTAAGCATTCACCACATGCCTTCACATGCAAATTGCATTTGCTAATCAAATAAATGTCAATTTATGCCTTGCATTATAATCATGGAAACTGCTGCTTGCTGTTTATTTTATATGAGAATGTGTCAAGACTAAAAAACAGGAGAGCTGGTTCCTGTTACCCGAAGCCAACAGTCACATGTTGCTCTTTTACATACATCTTCACTGGGCAGTAGTTAGTTATTGATTAAGTGTCATCTTCCAACAAATCCATCATTAGAGGAAAAGATTTTTTTGAAGTTGGGTTGCATCAGGTAATTATCCATAGTTAATGGCTGGGAACCAATCTATGCTTTTGTGGAACCACCAGACTCCTTTGATAATAACAGTGATTTACTCTTGCAGAACACTGGAGTTGCTGCTGCTTCAGTTGTTAGGTTTGTTTGTGTTATTGTGACTTTTGTGAAGCCAAATGAATTAATGAAATATCAGTGATTGCTGTATTTTTCAATGGAGTTTAGTTGTGTTTTAACAAAAGCATGAAAACTGCTTCCAAAGTGTCAAAGGGATATATGGAGACATTCACTCCCACAAATCTCCGAAGCTCCCATCAGGCTACAATTATCAGGCCATTAGAATAAATGGATTTCCCCTTGGGGATGAATAAAGTATTACATTTTTCTTTTTTGACTTGAAAATATGTGTAGCTGCTTCCCCCATCCACACCAGTACATTACTTAGCTTCTGTGCCTGATCCACTGCCTGTTTCTCCAAACTGGAGGTATACTTACTCATAGTCATTGTATTGCTGTATACAACACAATGACTATGAATAAGTACTAGAAATTATCCTTTCTATCCCTTTAATCATGTCATATATTGTAGGTTTTTGTTTCCCATCATGTACAGTAGAGCCAGATCTACCTTCTGGTACAAAACTACAGTAATCATGTTAATATGCAGCATAACCTAGTTTACAGTTGTGAAGAGCCAAAGAGGAGGGCACTTCATAGCCTGTGTGTGAGTTGGCGCAACTCGACGGTTAGATTACATTAATGTTATAATTCACAGGAAAAGAGTGGTTCTGCGGGAAGGTGTTTTGCAAACAGCACAACACAGAAGAAAAAGACATTTTGACGTGTCTCAGTGAGAAAAAATAACAGTGGGTGAATTTCATTTATCGTCTTCAGTTTCTCCGTTGTGCTGCTCCGTCCCGCAGAGAGAGACTCTGTTTGTGCACGGCTGCTTGCAGGAGCCTCTATGTGGCCTGTATACAGAGGAGAATGGCTCACCTTGCTCCTCAGCAGCCCTCCGCTGTGGTGCTCCGGCGTGCTCCTCTCCGACGACGGCTTGGCCTTCTCCTTATTGTTGCTGGAGTCGTTGTCCTTGATGATGTCATACTGCCGGCAGAACAGGGCGATAACAGCTGCCGGGTGGTGAGGGATGGGCACATGTGCAGCACACACACACACACACACACACACACACACACACACACACACAAATGAGAATAGGAATTCAGTCGTGAGCTGTCATTCACAGGCATGTCACCACTTCCTCTAACTGAGCACGTTGAAAGGCCATGTGGATAATGGAATTCTGCTCCCATGGGAGTGGGATGGCGGGGCCTTTATCTGAAAGCATGGAAGACAGAAACTCTCCGTGGAGTTTGCTGGGCTGCACTGTGCAATCTGTCAGATGCAGTTATGCCTCCAGTTTGGATACCTAACTGCATGCTCACAATTAACTTCCTTGCTTCGGTGAGGTTATGAATTTGTATGAGAAAGCTTTCATTAAATATGCAGAAACTGATATGGAGTTCCGGCAGTGGCAGATTTGAGAAATAGGAGCATATCGTAATTCAGTTAATTAAGCAATTATTATTCGTGCGTCACATAAGTGCTGTGCAATATTGCAGCTACATGTCATTCGCTTGTCAGTTTGTTATGGAACAGGGTTTGTGTAATTTTAGATGTGATTGGTCTGCATTAAAATGGTTTACATGGCAGTCTATTCTAATGTTGTTAAGGAACGTAACAATATACTCAAATCATGATTTGATGCAATTTGTTTTTTGTTTTTTTTTACAGAATGAGCTTGCAGTCAACTTTTGACTGAAAAAGATTCTTTATATTTGTCAGACTATAAACTATTTCTAAGGCATGGTGTAGCTAAAAAACAATGTCACAATGCCTTCTGTTGGCTGTTAGCAAGCTAATGATATATGCTAGCAAGCTAATGCTAGCTATATTTCAGCAAGCTAATGTTATCTAATATCCACTTTTGTCCTCTTGAAAAGTTCAGTTTTTTCTTTCATCAGATTTTAAAACTTAGTTCTGGCTCTTTAACCTGTTGGTATTACATTTT
>JAOWBC010000383.1:6945042-6979813 GCA_028566105.1 Hypoplectrus providencianus | reverse complement strand
CTTGAAAAGTTCAGTTTTTTCTTTCATCAGATTTTAAAACTTAGTTCTGGCTCTTTAACCTGTTGGTATTACATTTTACCACAAAGCAGCTGGTATACATTTTTCTTATATTTGCTAACAGACAGAACTGAGGAGGCGGCACCCTCCTTTAATACAAAATGAACAGAGCACATGACTGATTGATGATTTAACTTCAGGGCAGGGCTGAAATGTGGTCTGTCTTTATCAAAAAAAAAATGCTTTGATCAAGTGAAATACATGTACATAACATTGCTGTTGAAACATAACACTGCTGTTGAAAAGTGAGTCATTTTTTATCTCAACCAAATATTTGTATTGATTTTTAACTTGATGCATTGTTTCATCCCTTATGTTGTTTTAATTTGGCACCTTTCTCAACATATCAGCAAGAACTGAAGCTGCTTTGCAATTTGTGATGTTTTTCTTTAAATCTTCACTTTATTCACTTTGAGCAATGAGATTGCTCAATTAGCGCAATTAGCTAATTACTTTATGATTCAATTTCCTTTATAAAGACCTGTACCAAGCAGCCGTAAGTAACAGAGATTAAAGATAACAAGAAAAAGAGCACATAAATGTAACAAGATCAAAAAATAACAAATACATGAGAGAATACAATTGTATTTTGCAGACTTGTGCATTTGGAGGAGCTTGATGGCTCATTAAACGAATGTGACTTTGAACTGGACTGGCTGCAAATGAGCGGTCCATTATGACTGCGCCACATGAGATGCTTTTATTCGTTCACTCCCACTCCTCCCAGCCTCCGTGTTACTTTGGTTACTCTCATTAGTATTATTTAACATCTCACTCTGGTGCTCGGGGGTGGGAAAACCCGGCTCCTGGCAGCCTGTCAGATATGCCACTTCTCATTGTGCCTCAACACTTCATTAATCAGCACACTTCCTCAAAGGAGTCGAAACTCATACACGGATAAAGAAGCTTAGAAGCAGAGAATGCTCAGAAAAGCGTGATGTTGGTTTGACATCGCTGTGCCGGGAGAAAAAAAAGCCTAAAAGGGACATTCTGAGTTGGCAGATTCATTTTTCAGGCTTTATGGACTTTAACTTCCACTTAATAATGGTCCCTCCGGTCTTGTTCTGGATGCTTGTCCATTGATTAGTGGCTTATTGATTGGTGTGGCAATGTATTGATGTAACTACAAGAAAATCTACAGTGCGAAACCTGTCAGCGTGAACCATTAGTGTATATCATTGAGGCTGGAAATAAATGCAAACAAGTTGCAGTCCTATGGGATAAATCAAATTATGGTTTAGCTTATTTAGCAGGATTTTAATGTCATTTCACCACTGACAACAACCAATCAATAACATCCTTCGCTTTGCATCGGATTTATGGATATACGACCAGATTGAATAAGGCTATTAATAACTCTTGAAGGTAGAAGGCACAGTGATATATGTGTTACTGTCACAGTACAAGGACTACCACAGGGGTCATCAAGAGCTTTCCTCCAAGCGCCAGAATTTTTCTAAGCAGACACTGTGGGTGCCAGACCTTACGATAAAGTACTTATGCCTGTCATGGTTTCATTTTTTTTTTTTACGTACTGACGTACTAAATTCACACTATTTTTGCTTTCCGATATCTGTGTCAAAAGACTCCATTATAACAACATACTTACTACCTAGAAAATACTCTCAGACTAAGGAAGTTTAAAAAACTGTGAAACACTAATTTTGGCAAATACCGGAAAGCTTTTTTTTCTCCTCACATATCCTGAAATCAATAGGCTTTTGTTCTGCAGGCTAGGCTGGAGGGTTTCATTGGCTGTTTGTGACCCGCAGGCCGCCTGGTTATGATCACTGAACTGCAAACTTATTATCAAGAAAGTCTATGAAATAGAACAATCAAGTTTGTCTGATCCAAGATCTTAAACTGGTTTCTGCATTCTGTAGTATCAGTATTAATAATTTTTAACCACACACTCGTAAACCTACCTGCCCACATGACCAAGACCACCACAATTATGATCATCTCTCCTGTTTGTAGATGCCGGGACTTGTCCAGACCCTGCACAGTGGGATCATCTGGGAAAGACAACAGACACACAGCACACATTCAGTCCATTTCTGTATTTATCTAGAAAAGACAACATATTAAATATATTAATTGATGTGCATGGAAAAGCACAAAAATGGCCAAACTTTCTCTCAACTTGGGAATACAAATAACACCTTGATGTAGTGCCAGTGAAAACTGGAAAATGACCTTCAGGTAATAAGTTTCAGTCACAGAGATACTTTACTGGATTTCCGGATAATGAAAGACCTTAAACTCACATTCTGCCAATTAGGACTGGCACAAGTGGACGCTCCCTTTATCTTTCATGACTGTTATGCGATTTAACAAAAACCGAATTAGTCAGAAAATGTGGTACCACAAATCAATTCTGTAGCATTAATCCTCCTTTAAGTGGATTGACTATGGGCCTATTTCCACTCTCCAAACTATCTCTTAACCCGCATGGATGGAACTCTTCCAGAGCACCACTCTTCCCAATTGCCTCTTTTAGTGAATCAAGTTGTCAAGAAACTGGCCCTGAATGCCAGATTGTCAGCTCTCTCCTCACATGGTAGCTATTACAGAGTGGGGTCAATTATACTGCCGTGTTTTCTTGTCTTGGTGGGAGTGTGTGTGGGAATGTGATGGGCAGGAGAACATCAAACTGGGAATTCAAATTCAAATTTTCTAAATTTCATTATTGTGGTAATACTGAAAGTGGGTCATGTTAACTTGACACAACCCATTTCTTCTCCTGTTGAGATTCGGCAAACACAAATTGTTGCTTCTTACAGCTTTAAAATTAGCCCCTTGTGTTTGCTGACAGTGTTGCATCAGCTTCCATGGCAGCTAACTGGCTTACAAAGTGGGTATTTTCAAAAGTCAAGGTCTTCTTTTGTTTTTTATTTCCCTGAAAACCCATATCCACCCATCATAAAACTCAGGTCAAATCCTTGTTACAGTTTGTTGGGTAGCTTGGGAACCCTCCAATCCTACTCTGTTATGGACCAAAACAACCAGTCTGAGACCACTTGGAAGAAGGGATCTTGGACCATCTCCAAAAACCCTGGTGTGGTTTGATTGCTCTGTGAACCCATTCATGGTGTTCTGCTCAATGTTGCTTTGACTTTTTCAGTGTTTACATTTTACATGGCCAATTTTCCAACTAATAATACTGCTAGTTAATTTCTTAGCCCTTCCTTTGTGCACACCCCTCTTTTTTTGTTGGCCTGCTTACATTAATGCACTGTTAAAACAAACCAGATGAAAAATCAATTTCACTGTGATACAGACCAACCAACCAACCCAGATTTGGGTTGTAAAAAGGGCTCTAAAATACTTTTTTTTTTACATAACCAAACAGCATTTACTTTAAGTACTACCCCTGGATAATTACATCACTCAACCTCACTTCAGTAAATTTAAACTATCCCTTTTAGATCGACTGAAAAACAACCTGCCAGTCCTTTGAGAGTCAAACATCATCATCTCCTCTGTCTACCTATTGCTCAGTGAGCTCTAAAGTTGATGTCTGGCTGCATATTACACTTAAATGCCAGGTCAGGACTCAGGTCAGCACTAAATACGACTGGTGCTCCGGCGAGTTGCTCTCCCATTTATTAATCCCACATCGCCCCTATCTGTCTGTCTGAACCCACTGAATAATAAACGAGTTTTTCTGCATATATGAAAGAAAGTTATGTTGAATAATGTCTGTGCATAAAGAAGCTCCTGGTAGAAGGCTGTTTTAGTAATGAATCTAATCTTCAGTATTTGGCAGGATTTTCCGGCTGAACTTCTTGCTCCTGTTTACCAGTTTCTAGCTGATGTAATGACCTCACTTGATTTCAAAAATTGCTTCGCAGCATGCTGACAAACAGCACGGCGTGCATATTTGATGCAATCGTTTTCATACGACAGAGTGAGTGAACAGGATTTCCAGATGACCTGAATAACATGTCCTGCTGCTGTTGTAGCATACATATTTCATGTTGTGGCACCAACAATCGGCGATGCTGTGTAATTCTCTGTTGTAGTGGATTTGTGCCTCCGGTGGAACCAAAGAGTTTGTGCTGAGATAATTAGTCGACCTTCCTTCTGCTCCCAACAAATCCCACAGTGTTGTTTGTGGCTGTGAACTGTGTCAGGAAAACGTGTAACAACACACCAGGGGGGCTGCACCGGTGTCATAAAGAAGCATCATGTGATTTATTCCTGTATCTCCTGCTGGAAACTGTGTAATTGTGGTTTTAAGGTGTCATTTCACTGTAAAACATAAGATCCACTGCTGCCTTTAAGATATGAGGGAAACTGCAGCTGAACTACCTTGTAACTTATATACAAAACCTAAACTTAGGATGGAAAATTACAAGTCAAAGTCAAAAGGATGTTTTGCAGGGAGCCAGGAGTGTGTAGCGTACCTTTGTTTCAGTGTTGTTAATGGGAGAGCCTATAGGTGTAGCTTCTGACTCAGCAGAGACAGCTTGGCATCTCTTTGAAGTATCACACAGTAATTGTGTCTAAGGGGACCTCCTACCTAGTTAGATTTGACTGCTCAAGGCATCCATCCTTTGAAAATATTCCTTTTTTCCCTCCCTCTCCTTAGTGGAATTGTTTGACAGCACCGTGGCAGCAGGTGACGTTTTTAGTGGCTTCCTGTCTTTTGTTAGGGAGTAATTTACATAATGTATTTGGAGTTTTTTTTTTGCTGTTTTGACTTCCTACAGTATTGAAATTTTCCAGTTTTTCCCCACATATCTCCGTCAGACAAAGAAAATCCACTATACTATTAAATGTTTCACCCTAAATCCCTTGTATTTCAAAGGGTCACTCCATTATGTTGGAATTATACCTGCAAAAGTTAGAAAACTTCTGGAAGAGTTCAGTTTCCGACAGAAAGCTTCCACATAAAAAAAAATCCCCAAAATCTTCAACTCTTTGGCTCAATAGTTTTTATTTCAATTTAATGTGTTCCCTTTCCCCATACATTGTCATTGGTTACATGTATAGAATAATAATAAATCTGATGTTAAAGGAGTCTGAGCCTCAGACAACAGCACAACATGCCTCAGGCTTGAAGGGCACACAAATATATACTCTGATTAAAAGCTTTCCATGGAACTAATGAAAATGAAATAGACTTTGGAAAGACTATTGATCCTGAAATCCACAGCAGCCTATTTATATTCAAATTCTCCAGCAACACGTGTTGTTTATCTTGCCAGGAAATGCTTTATATGGAATAGATTGATTTTGAATCTGGCTCAGGCCAGGTGTACATTCAGTGGCATAGGCACTAATATGTAATCACATTATCAAGAGAATTGCATTGAGGAAAAAAAAAATAAAAAGCATTATTGATTCATGGGTATCATAGCTGTGGCTCTTGGGAATGCCTGGAACATACCGCAAATCAATTTACTTTCAATAGGAGGCACTTGGCTGTGACAAAGGATCTCTGAAATGGCTCAGTGATGCTGGAGCCAACTAGATTAAAAAGGCTTTTTAAGGAACAATCGGTCAGCAGCAAGACCCTGAAAAAAAGTCATATTACATTAAGGTGCATTAAGGTTTATGACGAATACATATGTTGCTATTTTAGGAGGAAACATTGTAAACATCTTTTCAGACAGAGCATACACTTGTTAGGAGGGATGAGTTTAATTTAAAAAGGCTTGTGGATTAACATTAAGGCTAAAATATGCGTCCTTAATGAGTTTAGGAAAATTTAATTTGTGTCACTGATTTATATTTTATAAAAACATTTTTTATCTGCTTGTTGGAAAATGGGGAAAGGTGTATTAGAAACAATGAAAAGCTGGTATGTATTTGTATTTGGGGCAGTTTATATTGGATGGATGGATGGATGGATTCTCACCCATGTTCTTAGAGTATTAGTCACGGATGCTATGTTTAGATTTTTTCCAGGTGATATGTATATTCTGTGAGTCTCCTCAATCCACAACAAATCTGCAGACATCAGAGTCTAAATATACTGCGACACGGAGCCAAACATGAAAGAGAAGCTGAGCAATAAATTCCACTACAGTTACAGAAAGAAACTTGATGTGATTGGACTTTGAAACTGGGGCAGGAGAAGTCAGCAGTGCCGATGGCATTAGATTTATGGAAAGCTGACACTGATTGCTTCTACACTTACAAAAACAAACTCCCACAAATGAAGCTCATCCACTCAATGGGCTGTTTTTCTGACCCACTTGGAAGACCTGAGGGGGGCAACAAACCATGATTAATGTTACACAGTGAGTCCTGAAAAAGTAGCAGGGCGTTGTTGCGAGTCGTTTGCATGCTCTGCACTTTGCTCATATACTGATGCTTCGTTTGGGATTTAAAATGCATTGATTTTCACATCAAATAGTAGCAGAGAAAAACAATTTCCTGAGTATGTAAAGCAACAGGAGACGGGTGTAATGCCAGTGTCTGTATTAGCCTAATGGACAGCGCACAGGCTCTAGTGTTGAACTTGAGCCTGAATTAGTTTCTTTCTCTTTCTCCAATCCTGCCAGCTTAACTAATGGTACCAAACCTGAGTCAGCTGAATAAAAACACGTATGATTCGCTTGCATCAGCACTTCTTATATTTCACAACCTCAACCACACCGCACATATAACAGAGGAGACTAGAGCGGCACTCCGAGAGCACAGACCTCCGCCAAGGCCAGTGGTGCATTCACTTGATCCCGGGATAATCCCATTTTCCAAGTTGGGAAGCCATCTTCGGTGTGTTCAAGAGCTTTAAGTTGCAATATGGAAGCAGCATATACGCTAAAAGGAAGACATGTTGTATTTTGTTGCTCAGAGCTTTTAAACAACCTGTAATGGCTCTTTCTAGTATTTGACATTTAAAAGCAAAGAAAAACGCATCCATTGCTTCAGATTGATTTCAAATTTAATCGGTTCTTCTTTTGCTCTTGCTACACCCTTCTACCAAGTTACACAAAAGTCACGCCAGACGTTTTTCCAGTGTTTTTCCCGAAAACATAACCTTGGCGAAGTTAAAAATATTTTACATTTTTTCTGGACCAATGTCAACTGCAAGCTGCCATTATTTTAAGAGTTAATCTATTTGGCTAATCCCATAATCATGGCTGAACAAATGCAGAGAGGATTAGCAAACAAGTTCCTTCTGAAATGTAGACTCATCCCAACTGCTTATTATGAGCAAATAGCTTTTTCTCACTCGTCCTCATCTGTGCCGTGAGAAATTGAGAGCTACTGAACCTATTCTCTGTTGGTCATGGTCTTCATATTTCCTCCAGCCCATGAGCCCAGACACTGAATCCAAAGTGCTTCGGAGTGTGTGTCAGAATCCTGATTAGGCACCCAGAGTGATATAGAGTTGCATAAATTCAGAGGAGCTTGCCTGCAGCCATGCTTGAAGAGTCTGTCAATAATGAATAGTTCTATAAGAGAAAATAAACCTGCATAGAGCCCACTCAGAGAGACGCTGTGAGAGGAAGCTTCAGGTTACTTGCACTTATGTCGGCACTAGCCTTTACGGTGCCTCATTTTCAGTGTCAGCATGCTTAAAAGCCTTCAATGGCCAGAGGAGGCTTCAGAGCAGCAGCAGGAAGAGAAGCTGTAATGGGTCGCTCCTGCTTGTGCCTCAGGAAATAAGCCTATGGCGGTATCATATTCTGTAGAATTAAAAGCTTTATGTTACATAACACTCAGATTAAACTGTGAAAATATTGACAAACTAATCGACTGCTACCTTATCCAATACAGTTAATTTAAACACACTTTAAACAATGCAAAGGAAGTAAAATTACATTTACACCTTCTATACGACTATATTAACCAGTATTCATCAGTCTCATTGGTCACATTCACAGGTGTCCTGGGTTCTCACTTCCACCTTGGCTATTAGATTCTATAACCCTTATTTTATAGAATTAGTACAGCCACTGGAAGGTACCTAATAATACAAATGAAAATGGTTGTGATCAGGTGCTGTACAGCAGACAAATGGACTAATTGTTTAAGAAAGGACAGTCTCTTGTTAATATTTTTGAATATTAATGAAGTTCCATGGCAAAGAGCTATCAACTATATCTGAGCCCACAAAAATATTACTTGTCAAAGATTTAGGTGATAATATTAAAAAGGCAGTACCAGTCCAAACTCTTTTGTTCACATTATTATTGACTTTGAATATAAACACATTTTGCAACATGTATTTCTGTATGTGGGAGCTGCTTACCTTGATTAGAGCTGTTGGAGGGGAAGCGGTCTGTCTTCTTGAGGGTGCGAAAATGGACCTTCTTGCTGGCTTGACTTTCCCCATAGAGGCCAATTGACTGAACCTGGATGATGTAGTCCGTCTCCTCTTCCAGGTCCCAAAGGACACAAGAGCGGCTGGTGGTATTGACTTCCCGGATAAATCGCTGCATGTGTCCGTCCTGCCTCTAGGTATTGGTTGATGGGCAGAAAACAACAGAATGAATGGATCTATTTAGTAAATCCAGTAATCAGTACAGTGGTCAATAAAGTGATCAAGGTGACCACACAGAGATACCAGCCCGGAAAATGTGTCCCTAAGGATGTGATATCCTTTGTAATAAGCTTAAACAATCCCATGTCTCTATATAGGCCATGATAATGAGAGATAGAGGTGATCAACCAGAAAATACTCAAGGTGCTAGAGACCGCCATGCTGAGTACTTTATTACATTAACAGTTGGCACTTTAGTTTCACCATATGGAGTCCTGACTGGGAATTGAAAAGTTGTGGAGTCAATATTCTGATTAATTTAGACCGCAAGTGCTTTGAATCACAAGCTTTCTCAAAGTCTCAGACTTTGTCTTTGACCTTTCCGAATGTTATTGGGGCAATCAAGACCCATAGCTGTCAGAATTATTCCTCCAGCTTGCATGCAGATCCCTCATCTTGGTATGCTCCCTGGCCCATCTGCACTTGAAACTGCATTGAGCCAGATGTATTTTTTTATCCCCCTGCTTGACTGAGAAATCTGATATAAAAGCAGGCCAGTGACTCTCTGCAAACAATGAGTAATTACTTAACTGCCACATACACTCAAGGCAATTAGCAAACATTTTAGCTGCATAACTTGATGAAAAGACATTTCAGTTGAGGGAACAGCGATGTTTAATGGCTACATGATGTCTTGCATAAAGCATAAACATGATTACAGCAGCATATGGCCTTCATTCATCCAGTATTAGCATTAGTTGGTTTTCCTATTTTAAGCCTTTGAAATCTCTTTGCGCCCCCCCCCCCCAAAAAAAAAAACTGTTTGGCAGCTACGCATAGTCCCTCTGCACCCCTTGTTGTTTCTCTTGACAAATAAACCATGCCAAGTTTTATTCCGACTCCGAGCTTGAAGGCAAGATTTAGTCAGCATCTCTGCATGCTAATCAAAGCTTTAAGGGGTTCCTAAGAATATACATCCAGACCAAAACAAATCTTATTCAACTGGGATCTTGTGCATATGTGCAGCTACTTTGTCAGTATGCTGGACAAACTCTTGAACTGCGTCCAGTGTTTACCGAGCATACAAAACCTCCTCTGTAGAGATTCGGTGAATATATTATCAGTCCTTTGTCTGCATATGTTCAGTCACCCACACACGTTTCATCCTAACTTGTTCCACAGGCTGTCGCAAGCTGTGACATGGCAGAAAATGGACTCCAGGTGCACTTCTTCATACTGGCTTCAAGCTGTGCCAACAAAATTTCAACAGGAGATGATAAAGGCTCAATGCCAAATCACGAATGGGTATAGCCAAAAATAAAACAGATCCAATTTTCTCTTTTTGGGGGGAACCTGTTCATCGTCTCTTTGAATTACATTACCAGTTACGGACTTACCTGTTGCGAGATTGAGAAGCCGATTATTATATCTCCTTCTGGAACCTCCCAGGATACAGTTGCTGAGTCGGCCCGTAGGTGCATGACGGATACATTGACAGGAGCTGGGGGCCGATCTGACAGGAAGGAAACAGACATGAAGGGGTTTGTTATTCCAAACAAATACTAAATTCCATAGCATTTGTGTCCACGCTGCACCTGGTAGGACTCGAAAACCTGTTTGTACTCTGAACTCACCGCGGGTAGTATGGAACAGCAGGTTTTTGTTTGGTCTCATGTTCAAGCATTGGACTAGACTGAAAATAGGATTTTATGAAGTTTCCCTTCTAGTACAGTTTCCTGCTTTTCATTTCTTTTTTCAGATACAAGCCTCACTCTTTTCTGATCCACCGCCCTCACACCTGGCCATGCCATCTCGACTTCATTATGTAACCCATTCACCAGAATAAAATGCTGGCATCGAATGTTTCATCAAAACACATTTTGTGATCAACTAAACAAACACCAAAGTCACACAATAACACAAACAAACTCACCATTCAAGACCAGCAGTAGACCAGCAACTACTGTGTTCTGCAAGCTAAAATGACTCTTTATATCATCAATCTGGTCAGTCTGGTGGCATTAAAAATATATTAGCTCCCCCCTTTTAATAACTATATCTAACCCTTGATTAAGTATTCAAATTACTAGCTGTTTAAATGAGTCACTTGCTTGCATTTTGTGAACATACAAAATAAATTAAAAAAAAAAGACAGATTATAAACATCTACATTTGTCATCTTTTTTTTCCTCAGTCCCTGTCTTTTTTACCTGACCAAAGTGACCAACATGTCTATTTTACATCCACCTCCCTCAGACAGAGTTGTGTTTCTTCACTCTGTCACTTTGCAGCCATCTATCATGATTTGGTTGCTGGTGGAAACGTTGATTGCAAAGAGGGACAAAAGGCTGAGAAGTAAAAGGCAAGAAGGAACAGAGGGCGACAGATCTAATAGAGGGCTTCACAGTATCCAGGCAATCGCTCGGGTCAGATGGATGGATAAGATGGGATTGGCCAGGCACATGGGGACCTGCAGGCCATCCTCAGGGCTTTTGTCGTTAACGTGAGTCTAATGGACTTTGTGTGTTGTCACAGAAAGTAACTGAAGCAATGTGGAGAGGGTCAGGAGAGTGGAAATAGCTTGAGCTGTCAGATATGTGGGAAATAATTATAAAAAGAATAATTTCTAATAGGGACAGCATCTGAGAGGACAACGCTCCTTAAATGCTTTCCTAATGAGATGTAACTACAGTATCACAGCTGCTCTTCAAGTAGTACATTACAAAGAGAGTGTTAATTGACAGTTGTACAGTCAATTTGTATTTCAAACGCAGACGTAATAACCCATAACACAGTTATCTTGAGATGACAGCCGAAGGCATGTGCTTCACAAGGACAATATTTCATCCAAAATGTGCACTTGAGAGAGAAAGATGAAACACAAAATGATGAAATTGGGAGCTATTTCAAATGATTTGCCGTTTTCCAGGCCGGTCCCTCTCACATCCCTCTCCCCTTATCTCCCGATGTCTCTCCTTTTATCTCTCCCTCTCCTTTTCTTTCTCTCTCTCTCTTCTGCTTCTTGCACTTCTGTCTGTTTTTATCTCTGAGACAATCAATGATGGCCTCTGTGTTCAGTGCAAAAGGTGACATTGAGGCCGATCTCAAGACCCTCGGGTCAGACGAGGCTATCAGCCTGCACGCCTCAGCCCGGGTGGTATTATGAACCGCAGGAGGCGGGGGTCAAGGTCAAACACAGGCACCACGCTCGGTTCCTTGGGCTCAAGACACGCTCAGAGATTGGTTTGTGGAGGGGAGCAAATGAGATGAACAAGAGGCCAGACTAATGCTTAGCCTGTGGTAGAGAGCGCAAGAGGAAATTAATGTTCTAACTGCCGAGAGAGCGGGGAGGAAAGAGGGTCTGGCTGTTGGTAGCAGTGGTATCCAGAGGTTAAGAGGTTACGTCTTTCTCATTTTGTGCATTTAATGAGAAAATTATTTATGGTAGCAGACACTTAAGTCTTAAGATGGATGTACAAGAGGTTAAAATGCATGGCAAGTCACATATAGCTTATATGTCCTTGATCCTTTGACAGGTATGGGAAATGAGTCATACATATATTTACAATAATGGCTTCTGTGTCCTTGTGTCCAAATGACTGCTCATCTTAAACATTTGACGGTCATGTTGATGATCTTCTAATTGAATCTGTTATCAGCAAACTGACACTAATTGGCTGAAATCTAACAAAGCTAATCAACAAATCCCTCCATAGATGGCGCTTATGGCTTTGAGAAACAGTTCATGCATTGTTGCTGCATTCGTTTAGTTCATTTGTGTTTCTGATCAAAATCTATGGCATTGGCTGATCTTATTCCTTTGCGCTTTATTGTCATGTCAACTATGGGAAAAACTACCAACATGTTTAAACACATAAAATACAACAAATATTCTTTGTAGGGTTCATACGGTTCAAATAATGAATTAAAGCTCATAAACACACCAAAGTCAAAGAATGGCTTCCCATCTTGTAAAATGGGATGATTCAAGGAGCACTTGAATGCACCATTGGCCTTGGCAGAGGTCTGCACTCTCTCCTCTAGTATCTTATGAACAGCCTTGCATTTGTAAAAGCCACACAGAAGCTTTTATTCTAGCAACTGCGTCATCCACAACACAAGCTTTGCCAAAAAATATCAAGGGTATTCATTTGTCGTGGATTAAAATCTGCCTACATAACAAGTATTCTCGATCGAACCTGGATTGCACATGTCAGCACGTGTCACACAGCACACACACTTCAGAATCCGGTGCAACATTTATCTATGTCCTGACACACCCATTTTTCCTGAAGCTCATTGTCCTTTAGGTAATGGGGGTTACACACAGCCATGCATGGACAAAAAAAGCAGCCAGTAACCATGATGCATCGTCTGCGGCTCATTTACTGGTGATGGAGCAAGTGACGGTTCAGTTGAAGCAGGCCATGAATCATCACTAATGTATAAGTGCCCTCTCGCTATATGATGTTGTTGCCATTGCAGGCGGTTGAGCAGGACAAGTATATTTTCTACTTCAAGTCCCAGAGTAAGGTGACTTTTTGCACTGTGGTGCATAAAGATCTGTGCCAGATGATGCCAGCTAACACTAGCATTGACGTATTTATTAATATTTTAAAAGATCCTGATGAATAAAAATAAAAATGTTATCGCAGCTTTCTTCTAATCCAAATATTTGATTGATGAGAAGTCCACTAGTCCAGTCCTCCTACCCATGTGCCCCTCTGCCTTGTTTGATGTTCCTTTCTGCAGCAATAAGTCATTGTGGATCTTTCAGTGTTTGTTATCGGCCACGTGTCCTGAGCAAGCCCCACTCCACACAATGTGTTATGTAAGATCTGAGATCAAACAGCAACGGGTCACAGCGGCCGAGGCGTGTGTCGGCGCAAACAAATGGTAAGACCCTCTCGGGATGTGGGCGCCATGCCAGGATGAATCATAGCATATAGCCAAAGCTCGGCACATTAGCTACTCCCCATCTAACCGGAGTGCACGGAGAGATAGTGAAAGTGCTGCCCGTTCTCTGAATGGCTGACGAGCCACGTGGAAAGGAGCCCAGTTTTATTTGTTAGAGAGAGGTATCTCATATTTTGCCCTCTATATTTGCTTGCGAAGCACAACATATCCTGATTTATGCAGAGTTAGTTGATTGGTTATACTGTATATTTACAGCACAACATAAGAGATTGATTAGTTGGGGGTTTTTTTATGGTCAAACGATTTGATTTATCACAATGAGACAGCCGGTGCAGCTTTGATCCAACCACCTTGGAGAGCCATGACACATTGATTAAACAGGAAAAAAACGAGATGTGAGCAGAAAATTGGAGATTACATCACCTGTCTGATTTACCAGGACCTTCATTTGACAGATGACATGCCATTTCCATTCTGGGTACAGTTTAAGGCCGCCTCAAGACAGTATTAAGGTTGAAATATCAATGCAAAAGGCAATATAGCTGTTTGTTTTTGCATGTATTTGCATGAGTTATTGCACTCACTTGCTGATGCAAGGCTGCGCCGAAGGAGCTCCAATTTAAGTTACTGTTTAAAGACCCTTACATCTCATCACTATTTATTCATAGGGTTTAAAATCAACAGGGGCAGTACACATTAATAGACATTTTTTTAACACGCCAGTTTAGCCATCTTGGCCAATTTTCAAGTGCAGTCCCTAGGCAGTTGTAATGCTGACATTTAAAATACATTTAAACTAGACAAGCAATACTATGCATAGCAGGGCAAATTAATGAGAACACCTAAAATGCTTTAGAGTGAGACAACGGCACCTGAAATGGAATGTAATGACGATTAAGGTAATTAAAGCATTTGCTCACACAGGTTTTCTGTTAACCATGATTCGAAAAGTGTTATAAGAAGTGGTAGAAAAAGTATTCTGTTCCCTTACATAATTAAAGTACAAACACCACACTGAGAAATGACTACAAGTAAAAGTCCTGCTTTAAAAAACTTACTTCAGTAAATGTGTAAAACTGTTGGAAGTGCAACAATGACAACGAGAGTAATGTATTTTCTTCTATGATTCTGTTAATGTTCCAGTTGAAGACAAGAAGCTGCTACTTCTTAGTTTTACAAACATTTTCAAGTGTGACATGAATGAGTGCTCTGCTCATTATTCTGTACTAAATGTTCCAAATGATTGATCGCACAATAAAACTCCCAAAGGTGCATAATTCATATTGCTAGAAACTCTGTTAAAATGGGAAATACTGTGGTTTACCAAGGTTGCAGACCGTATTATCGATCATATTTCAGTCTCAATTACCTCTAAGCGAGTGACGGTTTGAAGGGCTGCTTGTAATGTAATCCTTTTCTAATACTTCTTATACCGTCTTCCCTTGAGAGATAATGTATTCACTGACATCTTATAAATAAAGGCAATAACTCATAACAGGTGCCGTGAAATTTGATGCATTGCCCAGTCAGTCTTCGCACGGCTTCATCTGGATGTGTTACAGACCCAGTCGTGGGAAGTGTAAATGCTCTCCTGTGCACAGCGGGAGGCTGTCGCACAGCTGCTCAAAGGCCCCAGTGTTGCAAATCGCCTGGTAGTGAAGCTCTTAAGCAGTGTCTTCCTGGTTCTGTCACAGCCGCAGCGCTGTCTTCCCCCACATTAGCTTTGAAGACCTTTTTTTTTCTTGTTTCATCTCCAAATTCCCTTCTGAGATTTTTTTCAGATTAAATGCCATGTGGGAGCAGTGACTTTATGTAATTTTCATTAATTATCTTATTCTACTTTACTAGTATCTACGCTTAAACATGCAGTTCCTGGAATGGCCACTTGAGGCTGGCTCCGTTAGCAAGTCAATCTCCACAGACCCCCATGTTAAATGCTCAACTTTACATGTTTACAGCCTGATACAAAAACAGTTTAGGCCCCTATAGCCAATTTTCTTGTCCATGACAACTGTCTAAGGTTGAATTTTGTACAACTTGCTTGTTAAAATTATATTAAGGCTTGAAATTATGCATAATAAGGACCTTGCTGCTTTAAGTGACAGGTGGCTGCTGTGTGTTGATAAGTAACACAGAGTAGCTGTTCCTATTTCAGTACAATTTTGGTTCAAGAAAGGTTAATTAAAAAGGCCTAAAAAGGTGCATTTGGCATTCAGTTGTGCTAATGGATGGTTCAAAGAGTCAGATTTGCAGCTTTTAGCCTGTTTATCCCAAGAAAGCATTTGCATTATCAACATTAACCGTCTACTTCAAATGCACAAAGATAACCACCAACAAGCAACTACTGTTTCATCCAGATATGGTCACCCCCCTTTTATCACTTCTGGCTTTAAAAATCCATGAAGGTGACAAGCTTGATGCTTCAAAAGTCCATATTGTTTTATGTAGCCTGTCGTATGAAGAAGCTATGTAGACAAATAGATAAAAAGACAACCTCTGTGTAACCACAGATTCAGAATAAAGGAGGGACGGTAGCTTTCACTATTTCACTGTATTTTCAGTTTGTCAGAGTTCATTGTAACCTAGTATATGTTGCTTAAAACAATCTTGTTTACATTTTAGCGATTGATTGTGAATGTTTTTTTTTTGCTAGTTAAAACTGGTGGTTGCATTATCATAGCTAAAAATAGATTGTATTCACGCTGTGGTAACCAAGTTAGCAGCTAGAGTTAGCACGACTCTGGTGTCAAAATATGGTGCAAAAAGTCCAACATGGTCAACAACAACATTGGTCCTCAAAGCAATGAATGACAACGCACTGGCTACAAACATTATTTCCATACAGTCTCTGGTATAAAGTAGCTATGGAGAAGGATTCAGATGGAAGGACTAGTCCAGCCAGGCATGGCTAACTCCTGTGCTTTTCCCTTCATTTCAGAGCCTTTCAGAGGCACTTACTGTCCCTCCCTTTAGGTGCACTATGTCTTCTTTCTCACTGACTCAGAGGCTGTGAAGCGACAGTGGGACCAGATGGGACCAGGTGCCAGTCTAAGGTTAATGTAATCACTGGCCAAACCCCAAGGCTTTCCAGCCGCAAGCTAACATTACTTCATCATCCCAAAACTGTAAGGCTAGCATGCTGGAGCAGATTTATGAAGCAGCCGTTTACAGAGTTTGTAGCATTAAGTTTATTGGCTTCAGCTGTGTGTTTACTGGTTCTACAGATGGTTAAACAAGTGTGTCACACAGCATATATACGTTGAATGAAATCCGTATTTTTCGACACACTCCTCTCTGTATTTTTTTTCTTGTTAAAATGTCTGGCTTGTGACGGAAGATAAAATTATGACAACATGAGCAAACATTGACTCTCACTCTGATGGATTTCTGCTCTAATGCCGAACGTCTATTTGTCAAGAATGTGTCACCGGGTTTATGAACAGCCGATTGCCAATTTGAAGAATGATATGAGTCTGGCCATCCAAATAAATCCAATAAATTCTAATTCACATAAGCTCAGGCTTAGTGGAATTCATTTTCTAGCATGCTTGCTTTTCTGACAGTGCGAATGTAAACATTGTTACTCACATTCAAGATTTTCTTGTCAGGTTGGACCAAAAAAAATCAAACACCCTCTGTGGATTTGTCTGAGGACGATGGTATCATGCTGGATTTTTTTCTAAATGACATCTTAATATTTAAAGCTGACTGTTAGATAATATTGTATGGATGAAATGGATGAATTACTTCCAGAACAACTAGTCCACCATTACATAATTTTACCATCTCTTTCTCTTCACTGAAATGCTCCCTTTTCCTGCTTCAATGAAATTTTTATAGACAACCTCACCATGAACTAAAGAAGCTTACAATTAATTTAGAGCTTTCTCTGAATGCCACTGTGAATCCCATAGTCTCAGAGCATGCATGAATCTGCCAGTGATTCATTTATTTTCATTTACTTTGAAGCTCATTTCTTCAAACAGCCAAATTTATATTTATGAGTGTCGTGTTTATTATTTTAATAGTGGCTTTTCCAGCTCTTGACAGCCCCGTGGCAGAACTCCACTGAGATCAGAGATGCTATTTTTTTTTTTTTGCGTCTCACATGTCAGCGCAGAACATGACAAAAGCTCTGAATATATTTGTCTCAGGCAGACAGCGCACACACCCACAGAAAACAGTGAAGTGTCAATCTGATTTTCTCAAGGCGCTATCACATGTTAGACTCGGTTCCCTTGAGAGACGAGGGAGGAAGTGATAGAGGTAGACAGGTAGATAAAGAGGCAGAGATACTGTAGATGCACGCATGCAGAGGCAGATGGAGAAGATCTGTGCATCTGAAATGGGAAAGATTCATAAACATTTAGTCTGAAGCTGAGCTGACAATTATATTAGGTGTATTTACACAGCTGAAGGTGCTTTATCTCACCGAGGGCAGCTCTGCAACTGGTGTTTCTGTGCCACAATATAATAGAGAAGTGGACCCCACAACAGCTTTTACACATTTTCACATCTTGCCACAGTTTAAGAAGGAAATTGCCTTTTCCCTATTCAAACAAGAAAGTGTCCAAGCAGTAAGCAGAAACAGGTTTCCTGCTTGATTGTTGTTTTATTTTTAGGTGCATAAATAGAGCAAACTGCCAAGGTTATTCTTAAGGTTATTATATAATTATGCAAATGTAAAACAGAAAGCATATTTTAAACAGTAGAGCTGCAACAATTAGTGGACTAATCAATTAGTTGATTGACAAAAATATAATCTTTGAATATTTAGATTAAACGTCAAAGATATTTTTCGTGCAAACATGTCAGGAAAAGCTGCTTATTTATAGAGATTTCTTTTCTTCTACTGTTTTCTATCATGATAAACTGAATGTTTTGGGGTTTTCGACTGATAAAACGGGGCATTAAAAGAAATCACCCTTTACTCTGGGGAACTGGGATGAACATTTTTTTTTGTATTTTCTGGCATTTTACAGACCAAACAATTAATCCATTAATCAAACAATAATCAGAAGATTAATTGATAATGTAAATAATATTTAATTGCAGCCCTAAGAGATTCCATGTATCATGAATACCATGTATAGGTAAAGGTCCATCTGATACCTAAACATGGTTAAACAGGTGTTGCTGTGTGAGCTACAGTAGGTGAGGACACCTGCATTAACAATCATAATAATAAGATCTTGTTTAATGTCTGAATGAAGGGTGAAATTAAATGCATCATTAGTTGCAGATTAAAATCCAACAAAAGCCTCGTTAGGGTCCAACTAACAGTTAGAGCATGGCTAATGGCGCATTTTACAAGTGCACAATAACTGATGTGACTCCTCGCCATGGAGGCTCATACTTACTTGCTCCTACCAAGAACATGTCGCTGCCAAAAAGCAACAGGACCACGGAGTTGACCAGAACAAGCAGGCGAGCCATGTCTCGGTGGGAATCGTTGCTCTTCTTTGATAAAAACCCCAAAACAAAACGCAGATCCTCTTATGCTTGAAGGGCAACTAAATTACAGCAGTTCATTTTTTTTTTATAACATGTTGATGAATGAATGCATGAATGAATGAATGGACGGTTACTGGCTGGAGCGGGCTCGCGCTGGTCAGTAAATAGATAACCAGCGGTGAAAGTACGTGGGAAATGATGTCTTCACAAACATTTTGTCGAGTCGATTCTTCATTTAAATCCACAAGTCCTTCACGCGGGTGTCCGACTCAAATCTGGTGTGTGAAACTGTAGACGTCCATCATCCTGGGTTCATGTGGACAGCTCAGGTCGATGGAAAAAGATGACGCTCACAGACTCGTCGGTCCCCTCACAGACTGACTGAGGGGACGCCGCGTAGCGATTCAGCAACATGGACAGCGCCTAAGTTTCTCAGACTGCCCTCGCGCTCCCGCTGCTCACGCCTGTTTATTCACGCACGCGGGGTTAGTCATTCCTGCAGTCCTCTTTTCCCGAGTAGCCCCCCACGAGGAGCCTATGAGACCCTCAGGTTTCTATAGCAGCTCGAGTGCACGCGCAGCATAGCATGATTAATGCTCCACGTGTCAGCAGCGGCCGTACGCCTACCTGTGTTACAGCCAGCACTCACACTGGGAGCTCGTGCCGCTTTAATATTTCATTACGAGGGAATATTTACCGCAACATAGGGAGGACTGGTGAGAATACACAGTGTTTTTATGTGCCGAATGACAGTTGAAAGACAATACCTGAGAGAGATTGACAGAAAACACCTTTAAAGGGTCAGTTCTTTTTTTTTTTTTTAAAGTAATGTTGTTGTAGGTACTTATCCATAGTGAGTTTCTTAGCTGGTACTCGGCACGCCCCTAGTTCAGAGGAACAGGCAGGAGTCCCAGCACATAACCTTAGTAATGCATTGCTGTGGATGGGGGCAGCAGTAAAACGTAAACATTGTCCACATAAACTATTTATATATCTTCAAGGGTATGGTATATATTTAGAATATTTTCCCCATCGCCCTGTTTACTGCAGGAAGTGAAGCCGCTCACCAAAGCCACCAGAGTCCATTGACAAAATCACTAATTTAACGATACAGACCAAAGCAGATGCTGTCTCGATTGGTCTGTGAGGTAAAATTTTAGTGAGGAAATATTATTAATACACAGCACACTGAAACTGATATTGATTTTTTTTAGGTGGCTCGAATCCGTTTTGCTGTTGCACCTGTCCACAGGAGTACATAGTGTAGCTTTCGTGCCAATACTCGACCAGCATCTACTGTAGGTGATAGACTGACTGTGGATAAGTAACATACTTTAAAACTGCATAGGCAGAATTAAATGATTTTGACTTGGCTCTCCCAGGACCCTAATAGATTCATATTTTTAAAAAAAAATGCTGATAAAACCAGAAACTGAAAACAATAAGTCATTGGAGCAAAGTGTTTTGTTGTCAAAAAATATTGAATAATAGTATCAGCACCAGATTAGAAATATACCCTATGGGGTCAGCAGGTAACCCAGTAGGATGAGGGTTACAAAGGGACGGTGTGGTACTCCACTATCACTGTACTTCTGCACTAAACTTGTGGTGAGAAATGCAATAAACAAAGTGTTTTATATCCAGTGGTTCCCCTCAGTATACACAGCTGCAGCAGGTCGCTGTGCTTCTCACCCATCACACACTGCACAGCCCCCCTAAGACACAACACGTTATCACCGAGATGAATCATGTTGATAAGCTGAGTGCACTGCCTCATGGGACAGGCGTTTCACATCAGATTGCTCGTCTATAGGGAACCTGCCAGCACATGCGGGTCATCTTTATTTACAACACAAATCAAATGTGTGGGAGAATTATGAATCACAAGATGCGTGCATGCGGGAATAACAACAAGTACACAGGATTTCATAACTGTGATGGAGGGAGCAGAACAACTCCCACGACAGGAGGGTGTTTCAGAAACTTTATTTTCACATCCTCGTCTGTTAAATTAACCACTCAAAAGCTTTTAGTGGTCAAGAAAGGATTGTTTCTCCCTCTCTGAGGTGTTGCCATGGTTTCTATGTGCGTAACAGCACCCTGTGAGCCGGAGCAGACAAAGGCTTTTGTAAAAGCATTTAAGCCAGATATTAGATATTGGAGTTACCATGACAGCTGTCTACTTGTGGCTGACATTTCTTTGGCATTTAACTCAATACGAGGCACTGAAACCCTGGGTTATTGTGGTTAGCACTCACTGTATTGACAGAGTTTCTACATTTTTTTCTAAGATGAAAGTTGGTTTGTTATAAAGGAGACTGCTGTTTGAATGAGGCTCAAATGGACAGACTGCTTCTCTTCCACCTGAAACTTGACCTCCTCTCAGTTATTTATTGAGCTAATCTATAATACTAAATCCATTGAAATCACTTGGTGTAAAGTCATCTTACAGTTTTAGGTTTTTATTTAGATGTACACAATAACTGCTGTATGAGTAATCATGACAAATCAGTATTTTTGTAGAAATATATGATTTGTGTCTACTTCTGACTTTTTTTCAAATAAGTTGTAGTGATTGTCAGAAGTAAGAGTTTTCCACTGACTGTGCTACTCTGGGGATTTATTTTCTTTGCCCCCAGAAATCCTCCTTTTCGTTCCGTCAGCCAAGATGTTCGCTATCCTGAGATCCCACAGAAACCAGAAACACTACAGAGTGATGTAGCACAAGCCCTACAGTCTTTAACAGCAACATGAGCCAGAATTTATCCAAAGTCTTGGCAGGATTTCTTACAAGAAGTATTCAAGGACATAAGTCTGTCTTATCAGTAAGTTGCTGATGGGGATGAAATTGTTACTGGTTTGATTATAAACCATCGCAACATTCACAATAGTTTGTATTACAGTGTCCATTTGTAATAAATTGATTAAAACTGTGGAGAATTCATACTGTTCAGCATCATAGTTATATGCACTTTTCACTTTGTTCATACTTATTAAGTTGCTTTTATATGCACATTTAAATTGCTTACTTTATTTCAGATTGCATTTAGGAAACATTTCATTAATAAAGACAGATAATTCCCCCACAGGAGTGATTAATAACACTTGTAAATAGCTTTTTTTTATAATAAGACTTTGACTTTTAGAAATTGTGAAAGATCATTTTACAAAACAGCCATAAATGATCACTTTGATTTAAGTCACTGTAACTGTGAGGTGACGTTTTCTGTTGTTGGTGACTTGCAGAAAGTCTTAATCAGGCCGCTTAAGACAAAACAACTCCGTCAGTTTAGATCAGCAAATAAGTGTCTGCGGAAGAATGCGACAAACTCTTTTCACACTAATTAACACACTGAGGAACATCAAGCAAAAATGGAGGGAACATCATTCTGTTGTACACATTTGTCTCAATCACAGTTTCAGCCATGAGATAACTTTTTTTTTTCTGCAGTTACATCAGAGTGTGCCTCCTCAAAAGGCAGCCAGCAAAGGCAGCAGTCAGATGTAAGAGCTGCTGTAGTCTGTAGAATTAAATAGGAATTAAAGGTTGATTTACACAGGGTTTAAGCTTGAGTACCTCATAGTATTTGAAGTTTTTAAAAGGCCTATAAAAGCAGCTGAGATGAGTAGAAAATACTTCATAATTGATCAAAGCGGTAGATATGTTGGGATGGATTTATAGTAACATTTAAAAGGCACAGGAGAAATTATGAAACGCTTCACTCACACTGGAAAGTGTTCTATAAGGAAACCAATGAGCGGCTTATAATGGAGCTGAAATGATCTATACGAGCAGCACTCAGCCTTATGGCTTTTAACTTTTGCACAGCAGCGCTCAACACGTCCTGCACTTCAATTCTGCTTCATTCTAATTTTGGATCGAGTTGTTTGTTTTCAGTATAATTGCTTGACTGCACCAGTCACCCCTGTTGCTCAGCTGTTCCCTGCATGAGGGAGGGTATTCTTTCACTTTGTGTGTAGCCAGACTAAAAACAAGGCTCTGTGTGTGCTAAAACACATACTTTACCAGAGTGGATAGATGTTCGCTCTCAGACTGGGAGCAACATTTGCGACTGATGAATTGTGTGATGCATGAAACACATATAAGCACCAGTTCTGGCATACTGAAATAGGGACAGAGAGTAGTCGATTTGCTTTAATTGAAAATTAAGACATTTTTGACACTGTATAGGGATGGAACGACTGCAGAATTGATGTCTCAGTTGTACCAAAGACTTTGCTTTCTCAGTTTTTCTCAGAATTAGTACATCTTGTATTTTACAAATCAAACACAGAAAGGACAGCAGTTTGTTGATGTATACCTTATTGTCAAATGGCTATGAAATGTGTTGTATGTTATGTGTGCAACCAGTAACTGACAGTTAAATGTTTTAGCTTTTTATTCTGTGTTCAGTTCTTTTCTTTTTCTCTTTGCTGGTCTTGTCCCAGTGCCAGCCATAACCATAAATTGTAACATCATATTAAGATTCTCCAAAGAAAAATGTCCTCCCACTCGCTAACTAATCTCTAGGTCTTGTCTCATGGCACAGAATGGTGACAGGCATTAAGACTAATTGTACAGAAATAGCCAGTCCTCTCACTGATGGTCTCGTTTGCTTATATAGGTCATATAGAGGCATCAATATTAAATTTAGACCAGTTGTTGCTGCCTCAAAGGACACATTGTCCCAATTATTTCTTTACATAGACAATACAACAATCCTGTGTGTGTTAAATCTTGTTTAGGTTACTGTGAATATTTAGGCATTGATCTCAAACCTATAGCATAGGAATTACTTGATGCAGGTGGTGCCGTAAAGAGCTTGTATTTAATGAATATATTAAGAAAGTAAAAGTGCAGAGGACATTTAAAAAGACAGAGGGTCACCTTCCTCTCCAGGGGTTTTGAACCCCATTTATTCGCTTTACATCACATTTTTCATGTATTCCTTAGTCATCATTTCATTTAAAAAAACTTTTTATCAAGATCTTGTGAGGACTGGGTTAAAAAATACTAAGAATAACTTCACCTGGCAGGAGGAAAGGCTCAAAATGTTAATTGCTTGGTGCTCAGTGCCCAGTAAAAGAACTTTATAAGTAATGAAAAGGCAGAAAGATGGCATGGATTTAATAAGGGACTCCAGACTTTGACTGTTTATAGTTCATCCTGTCCATCCTCCTGATGACTCGCAGGTACTTAAAGTGTAGATTGGAGACAGTATGATGGATGACACCTTGCAAAGTCCGAAGACTTTTCTGGCTCAGATGTAAAACAAGTACGTAATAGTTACCATAAAGCAAAATGGCATGACGGGATAAAAGCATTGTGTAAACCTAACCGGTTCTGAGTGTTCATGAGGGGGCCAAGCACAAGCAGCCAAGTGTGTCTTTATAAACCACAGCAGGTTTTCATCAAACTCCAATGAAAACCCATCTGTGCCATTATTAAACACTCAGGGAGATAGACGTAATATTAAAAGTGTGAAAATCCATTTAGAGTGGGTGAGTGGTGGTGGATGGGTCACAGAAAAGCCAGACTTTGACCGCAGAATATAAAAAATATCTGGATGTATTCACTGTGCTGAAGGCCACAAGCTCTAAAGCATAACCTGCCTCATCATCTATTTTTCTCTTAATGGGACAGAAATTTCCGAAACGAACATCATTCTGTATTGAATGAGACTTGGAACTAATGACTGAGACCATCAACTCATTATGAAAAAGTTTACTGAGGTAATAAATCAATGCAAACAAGGGTAATAATCTAATGGACACAAAGTTCTTTTTGCAACCAGTGGAGTCGCCCCCTGCTGGCTATTTAAAAAAATGCAGGTTTAAGACACTTCTACATCTAGTTCACTTTTCAGGCTCAGAGGTTTCTGCTTGTCTTTGACTTAGGACAAAAACAACAAGAACTGTAAAGACTCATCTTATTTAAATGTACATGTACATCTATTTGTGTCTTTTGATACATCACATGAGATGCCTAACTGCATCCAGTAATTACATTGAAAGCCGTCAATTTTACCCGGACCCTGTTCTTTTTCCTCTTATTAACTATCAGGTTTTGACTTGTAATGATGTTTTTCAATTGTGCTGATTAGCTCACAGCATGCTTACAACATGTAGCAGTAAACTGACCTTTTAAGTAAAGCTATTTGTGGACGGACTTCTGTCTGTCCTGTCAAGGACATTGATCTATAGTGTACCACTATTGGTTGGAGAATGTTAACTGCAGAGTCAGTAAAATCTAGACTTACATGTTGAATGCATATTTTCCGTATAAGGACATGTTAGTATCTACTGAAATAACTGCTGTGACTCCAACAGTATAAAAGCTCTGTTATGTGCAGGTCTAAGTGTCTTTCTCTAGCATGAGAGAACTGACCTGATGCATCATCGTTGTCAACAGTAAAGACTACAAATTGAACCAGATCATCCCGGCTCCTCTCTTCTCTACCACATGCCTAAAACTCACCTTAACATGACTCCTAAACATTACTGTATATTTCCTGGTAAAATTGAACTTTATCTTGATAAGCCACTATACCTTTAATAAACATAACCTGACAGCCCTCCCCTGAAATATCTAGTCACACAGAGGGTCATATTTTAAATCCTAGTATGTTTACGTCTCACAGTATGTCATATAGTCATTGTTCTTTATTGATAATATTGTTGATAAATGTAAATGCAGAAGAGACAAATGAGAAGAATTTCACAAATAATAATCATTCTGACAATTTCCGGATCAGAAACAAACATACAATACATGACAAGAAATCTCAACTCCACTTTGACATACTGATTTACCTCTTTTTGACATTGGATGTAAAGGAGGCAGAGCGACGGCATGGTGAAAGCAATGGCCGTCCAAGGTCAAAGGCACATACATGAATATTTACGTTGACATTTGGTACACAAACCACCGGGAGAAGCATGGTGACAGCAGGGATCTTGAAGTGGGCAGGAGCGCGGCGCTGCATACTGATCAGGGATGATGAGCTGTCTTGTTAGTGAGCTAACAAAAGACTCATATATCCATGAGACGAGGAACCAGGTGTTACATAAGTCTGCAGCTGTGTGAAGGGTAGCACCGTGTTTTACTGCCCAGTGAAAGGTTTATGTGGAGCTGATTTAGCCGAGAGATACTGAATAACAGAATTTATGAATTAGCTTGATTCCTCATATTTTCATGTAAGTAATCCAATCACTTTGTCCTTTAACAGTGGAGACAGAAGGTCTAAGAGAACATTGAATGGTCACATTTGAGCCCACAGTGCGTAGGCCAGCAGTATCCTTCTGTACTTTTTACTGCACCAGCGCACAAATAATTAAATTTCCCTGTAGTTACCGGTGCCCTTGACTCATCATTGAGCACAACCACGGTGGTCAATTACCAGATACATTTAAGGAGTGAGGGGGATCCTGCTACCTCATGGCTTTAAGCCTGCCTACAGTAAATGAACTGACATAGACTCATATATCAAACTCAATATCAAGTATCAATCTAGCAGATGGTTACCTAAATCTTTCCCAATCATTTCAACAAAGAGGAAACAGGCCTCCATAAATTGTGCCCCCGTGTGCAGATTTCTGTTGTTTTGGCTTCACCAAAGAAAATTCCATTAGCATGAATGGTCTCTGCAGTACAATTCATTTTGGTAAGAAAAGAAGAGAATACAATCATCTCACTGTATAGATCTATACCACATAAGCCAAGAAAAAATGATCCCTTTTTGTTCTCTAGTCCTCATCATTTTATTTTGTTGAATGTTTAGCATGGAGACCTCACTACTGACAAGCGACAGAGTGATACGTTTTTTCTGCTCCACATGATGAGGAACTATTAACCAGAAATGTCCAGCGGGACATATTATGCAAATTTCAAAGATTCATACTTGTGTAATTGGTTTCTAGTAGAAGACATTTTCATCCTCTGATGCTCATGAATCACATCATTGTTCTCACCGTGTCCTTCTCACTATACCTTTATTATAATCATCCTCTGTCTGTAAAGCATCTTGTAAGCATCTGTTTCAAAAGAGGCACAGTCTGCTCTGATTGATCAGTGCAGCTAGGGAATTACTGTCCCAGATCCTGTAGCACACTTTCTACCTATATGTAGAAGTTGTGGTGGCTTGTTAATGTTTCTGTAGAGAATTTTTTAAATATTTAAAATATTATGTTTAACATTGCACAGACCTGCTTTATAATACAAAAAGGCAGGGAAAATGTTCCTTCAAGTTCCATTTTGGTCTCCACCAGCTCCTGTTGGACAATCTTTAGCTGCTAAATGCTATATTGTTCTCACCATCCAGTTGCTAACTTTGATCTGCTGTTTGATGCTGGACAGTGGGCTTGTCATTGGATTATTATTCATATTAGTATTTCATTACTCCTTTTATGTAGCACATAAATCTGTAAACAGCCCCAAAATAGTCTACATGTTTGGAGCAAAAGAAACAATAAACTTAAGTTAAGAAACAAAAGCTGTTATTTTTGCCGTTTTCCCTTAAAGTCCAGTTTTGTACATGACTTTACTGTCTTACATCTCCTTGTGTAATGTTACAGATGCTCATTTTGCGAAGTGTTTGGTAGACATCTTCTGTCATCGTTTCAAGAGCCCTCGATTGGACCAAACACTCTTGATGGATGGACTCCATTAATTTAATGACATCAAAGCCCGGGAGAGAAAACATGTTTATGAGGAACATAATCCCAACTGAATGCCACCGAAAACAGCCACATTATTGCAAGATGAAAGCACATCTCTTTTCATCTGTGGCGATGTGCTCGTCTTTATCTCAGAGGACAGCGCGGGGTTACCCTCTGAAGATGCTAATGATGTGTTGCCTTCTGTGGGGATCACTCATCAATCTGTGTACGAGCCGCCGTTTCCCGTCATTATTCCTTTAAGGCAGCGGCGGTGAACAGAAGGAGGGGAGAGGGCGATTAGGCCTCCCAACCTTTACCCCACATGTCTTGTCATCTTGTGTTAACATCACGGCTCATTTCAAGGTGAGGCAGCTTATCAATCACACGGCAGCGTGAGACGTGATTAATGGTAGAGCCTCCAGTTCATCAGTTGACGACTGATGGTGTCATGATCTGCGCCTGTGGGGTAGCTTTTAAAAACAAACACTGGCTGCGTACCACAACATCGACAGTATGCTCAACAGATGGATTCCCAGCATATTTAATGGATAATCCACCTCTGTTATATTTGGTTAAATTGCAGAATTAGCACAGAAATGTATGCAAATTCACCAAAACCTAACAAGCAGGTTAATGTGTTGTTCTGCAATAAAAAAGAATGCTTTATTATATAATAATTATCAGTATTTACCATTAATTCCCTAGACTCTGGCGGCCCACTGTAGTCTAATCTGCTCCATCATAGTCTAATTTGCCTAATATTTTATGGCCGTACAAAGTTTGAAAATTTAGCAATTACTTTAATGTCTGATGATATGCCAAAATATGACTGGCCAAGAAATGCTCCACCAACTGGTGTTATGTTTTGAGCTCAGTATTCAATCAAAACCCTCTTTTAAGGGAAATGGTTTGCATCCAGCTGCGTGCAACTAGTTCCCCTCTTTCTTTCCCCCTCATTTACATGTCATTAGGATGCAAAAGAGAAACAAAAAAACCTACCTCCATGGCCCTTTTTATTTTTTTTTTTAGTAGAAACTGATTATTGGGATTCGCCAATGTTTTCTCATTTTTTCTACTAACAACTACAACTAGTCAATAGCACTCTTACCAAGATAAGGAAAAGCATTTAATTTTTTACTGTCTACAGATTGTATGCCCAATGCATAGAAACATAACATATATACTTAAAGGACATTAAAAAAAATGCATAAATATTTTATCAGGCACAATGCTGGCCCTGTAGCAATATATCATTTCAAGTCTCAGCTTACAGATGATGAACATTTGATATCCTAAATTAAACTGAATGAAACCAGTATTCTCATGTCCTCATGCATTATTGGTGGTCCAACATTCTGTTTCCAGTTTCCAGCAGAGTAAATTATATAACACTGTGTGACACTGACCTCTGCAGGAGCAGAAGGGAATAGTTACCACTGTAACTGTAATATTCTGTATTTGAAATGTCACGTTTTACTTACTTACATGTATGTATATATATTAGTTACTTATTCGTATTGTCAGAAAAAGAAAGGTAACTACAGGACTGTGGGGAATAGTTGATGAAGGACACTACTGGTGTAACAAACTGCCATAAAACTGTCTTTGCTTGCATTCATAAGAAAGATTAATATAAACAGATTGCCAATGTGGCAGCTATCTGATACTGCAATGCATCTAATGGAATTAATATTGTACATCCCATAGGGTTGAAAGATACTGTTGATACAGGCTTTTTCCATTGTTGTGTCAGTTGGAAACGCTCCAGAGTTTGTTCTGTTAAAAATCCTGAGCTCATTCATGTAAAACCTCTTTCAATCTGTCTATTGTTTTGATGATACAACAGGAAAGCTGGCCAGAGATGAATAAATATGAAGTCACTCAGTAATAGTAATCAGCATAAATAATATTGGGAGATAACACTTACCGTGATGATGGATATGTGTGAGTACTACTGATGGATGAGAGTTGGTACGTATTAAAATCATTAGGAAACATAAAGTATCCCTCATAGTTCAAGGACACTTATATCGCCCGTATGAGAGAAAAAAACAAAGTCTCAACCATCAAAATCCAAACACATGCTTGAAAACATTAAAAAAAAAATGGGACGGGCTCGACCGATTTGGCATGTGAAGGCGTTCTTGTTGTGTGGTATTTGCGGAATGCTGACTCACACTTCCTGTTTCCTGTTCATTCAGGAAGTGGCGGGGTTTAACCCATGCTGCCGCGGCCATTCCCTTCTCTCTTATCTTTAAGATACTGTCTGGGCACCCAAGGGAGGGTTTAGCCTGCAGATCAAAACCACTGTAATTTAGTAGAGTCAGTTGCTTTTAAAGGCTTCCTGTAGGAAAATCCGGCCTCTCACACTAATGTTTATGTCATAAAGTTAGTGTTTTACATTCCCTGCTCATCACTGCTGCACTTTACTCCATTCATCAATGGTTGATACTGGCTGATTAATACTTAACCCTTGTGCATCCCTTAAAAAACCCACTCCTCTTACCTTGGACGGCTAAAAATATCAGCATCTATAAACTGCCATAAAATTATGTATCAATAATATTTCTACTGCCACTGTTAAATGTTTTAACCAACCCAATTATTTGTATGCTTTATCCAATATTCTCACAGTCTGGGGCAGATTTATGAATGAATAAATTATAATTAGGACATGTTGTGTAGACTGTAAATAAAAACTGTAAACCAACAAAGATAAAATCAAAAATCTCTGTCTAATGCAAAAAGATTCAAATTAAAATCAAGACCTTCTCCTGGTTTGCAAATGTGATTCTGCTTGATTATTGTGGCACATCCTGAGCATGCAAAGATGGTTTCTCGTCTGTAATGTTTTATGTTGAGATACTGAATGCATGACGGAGTCGTGCAGTAAAAAGTGATTGTAGCAATTAACATCTTGATTAAAAATGTCTGTGCTATGAGGAATGTTTTTGGGAAAAAATAAATTAAACCAACTGGAAAAAAATACAAAAATCAAACCAAAGGTCCAAATAAGGTAATCATTTTATTTACAAAAACAAGTATGCAAGTATAAATTCTCTGTAGAAAAACCCTTTCTCATTCATCTCATTGTTTATTGTCTGTCTGACTGAAGGAAGGACTGTCTTTTTTTAAAAAGTGCAAGTAATGTGCATGTAATCTCAGGCTGGTTGATTCTGTACCATGCAAATGTTTCGTCTATGCCTGTGCCGACATCTCCAGGTCCAAAGGCCTTTTAATCCATCATGCATGTCCTGTGTCTGTATTTCCAAAAATCCTTCTTTTAACGCATGTATTTCAGTCCTACATATGTCTCCTCATACTCCAATAAGATGAGCACAGACAGTGTAATTAAATGCTTCCTTTCTGACTTTAACATGTTTCTGAGCTGCAGGAGACACAAGAAGCCACTTAAATATTCACTTAAATGTAGGAATGTGTCCCTTTGAAATGTTTAAAAAGGTTTATTTGTTTTAAAAAGGATGTTTGGTTGGTCCTCATCCTCTGTCCATTCAAGTCTCACGTGTCTCTTTAAGAGATCTCTGAGCTGCCTTCAGCAGGAAGCGCTTCCTTTTATCACGGCTGCATCTCATATTGCCCCTCCGTGGCGATAAAGAAGTCGTTGAGAATGTTCTGCAGAAATTCAAACGTCGGCCGATCATCGGGCTTCTGCCTCCAGCACATCATGATAATGTCATAGAGTTCTTTGGGGCAACCGTCCGGACAGGGCATCCGGTAGGACTGGTCCAGGCTCCTGATCACCTCTGGGTTCGTCATCCCTGGTTGGGAAAAGAACACGTCAGAACTTTGCCCAATTTACATTTCTGCAAAGTAACATTGCAACATTTGCTTTGGTTCCTATACCAGAAAATAAAAGCTTTTGTTCTCGTACCTGGGTAAGGTATTCTCCCATAGGTGACGATCTCTGTGAGGAGGATCCCAAAGGACCACACATCCGATTTGATGCTGAATGTGCCAAAATTGATGGCCTCTGGAGCCGTCCATTTGATGGGAAACTTCGCACCTGCAGTCGTGATCGGAAAGAGGGTGAGAAAAAGCAGCGGAAGTTGTATAACTGGGTGATGGGAAGCTACAGGCGTGTACTCCTCTTAGTGCGGGGTGATATGACGACAGATAGCCTCAGATGATACAGATTTGATTTCTGATATTACCCTTGCAGAGGTGGCAAGCTCTGTAATATGTCTGATTGTGTTTTTCCTTTGAATATCTGAGGGGATTTTTGTGTGATCAATATGTCAGGTAATATATTAACTATATTAGCCATATACACACATATAACCCTTTCACCATTATTTCTTAAAACGGTTTTTCACTGTAATTCCTTAAAATGTATCAATATATATCCCTATCACAATATTACATTAGATAAACTAAGACGGAAGACTTCTGTATCGCAGACTGTTTCTCTGCAATAACGTTGCACAATTTTGAGATTTGACTGATGTTTTCAGGATGATGGTACTGAGGTCTTCAGTATTTTTCTGGCAATTTGGGGGTTTTAGCAACCAGGTTAGATTTAACGCTAGACTGCAGAAAGGCTGGCCAGAAAAGAACTGTTGCATTTTATTGGAGCCGCTTGTGATAAAACTCCTTATGAGTTTTTGTTTATTTTTATTTTTGTTTGGATGAAACCAAATTAATTTAATGCAAAGTTACATGGACCTTTATACTCTGAATAGAGTAAACCTCAAAGAATATGCAATATTAAACCAGCAACTAAATAAATAAAATGTAAATCCACTATATAAAAGAAGTGGACATAGCCTTCAGGCTACATGTATTGTGTGTACTCGCATTTAGCACGAGTGGAACTGTTCACTGCTCACAAACAAACTAGTAATTTAGACATACATTCATTATGAAAATGTTTACTGAATTAATAAATGAGTGAGAAGCAGGGTAGTTTTCTCAACGACACATCTGGACTTCTCTTTTAACCAGTGGAGTCGCCCCCTGCTGGTCATTAAAAAGAATGCAGGTTTAGGCACTTCCTTAATTGGCTTCACTATTAGACATTCTCTTCTTTAATATGGAAATTAATTCATTTTGTTGTTTGTTTTCTGGTTAACTTGTAGGGGGTTGGACCTGGATGCATTCATTATCCAACGCTGCACATACTGCACCTTCTTGAGCTGTGTACTCTGACTCGATGATCCTGGCCAGGCCGAAGTCTGCTATCTTGCAGTGCAGAGTTTCACTGACCAGAATGTTGGCTGCACGCACATCTCGGTGGATGTAGTTCTTCTTCTCGATGTACGCCATGCCTTCAGCTATCTGTCGTACAGGAAGGGAGAGAAAAATGTTTAAATGAATTCTTCAAATCAAATGCAGAGTCAGAAAATTAAGCATTAATTTGTCCCCAATAAGACAGCTACAGTAAGAAGATGTTTCAAAGCAGTTGGGATTTTGTAAAAAAAAAAAAAAAACTGCATGTGTCTCTTTCCTGTGGTCAGTGTGAGTTTTACAGTGGTGCAGCTCCAGCATGTCTGCATGTGTGTGTTTGTGGGTGAGTTTAACAGGATGTGCCAACTTTCAGGAAGTCAATAGGCTTTTTTTTGGAGGGGCAGACGAGTTGTGAGGGAGCTCACTGTAAATGGAAAAACAGCATGATTTCCTGTCCGGATGTTAATAATTGACGCAGGGCGAGGCTTTCAAGCCAGACGAGCAAAAACCCCACCACAGAAACCACACAGCTGCTTCTGTCAGTTTCCACGTGTGTTCTCATCATGGCTGGTGTCGAGGCACGAACTATAACAGACTTTCAAAGTGGTACAGAGCAGCTTGTGTGTATAAATAGACCTCGAGACCAGTGAGAGGGCTTTGTTTTTGTTGTTGTCAAAAAATGCAAATTATTACCCGTCCTCATGTGGTAAACAGCAGCAGCAGTAGAAGAAAGGGTTTTGAAATAAAAAACGGAAGTTGCTTTTTTTTTTTTTTCGTTTATCAAATTTTCCGAGAAATAGCCTTCATTGTATCTTTGTGAGGTTTTGGTCAGCTGTGTGATAAAGAGGTCACAAGACACAAGATATGTTCTAATTAAAAAAAAAAAAAAAAAAAAAAAGTTTCATCTAAAAGTTTCCCACCTGTGCTGACATGTCTATCAGCTTATTTAGCCTTAGCTTCTTTCCTTCGTCTGACTTCAGAAAGTCCAGGAGACATCCTGCAAACAGCAAAAGGAAATACATCCATTTATCATGAGAAATAAAAAAGACGATGAAACATTAAACACGTTATTTTGTCGTAACGTGTCACATTAAAACATGGAAAGATACACTGTAGCATTTACAATATCATCAAATGTGCATGATGCTGCTGCAACTTTAGTGTTGCATCATACAAAACGAGGCTGCAGCCATTATTTAAATGTAAAATAATGCATTAACTCATGATTTCAAAATAGCTTTGTAGCAAAGACTTAAGAGCAACATTATTAAATAAATTGGCTAATTAACAGATAATTATTCTGCTGCTGTTATTAAGATCAAGCAATAGTTTAAGTATCGTCTTAGGCAAAATAAAGGAAATGTTGTTTCTGATATGTGAGGATTATTCTGCTTTTTGTTTTGTTTTTTTGTTGTTTTTCTTAAATATCATTATTACATATTTTTGGCACATTTATCACCCTCATTAGACAGAAATCCAAACTTTTCCTTTTTTGCTCTTTGACTTCTTTTTTTTTAATAAACATTTTTAAACAACAAAGACATTATAATTACAAACGCAGGAACGTAGGGGTGAATGCAGGTGCAGAGCAGGATATGAGTCATTAATTATATTTGTAGCAGCAGTAATGATGGAAACAAACAAAAGGATTACTGTTAGAAAAAACATTAATGATTAAAATAAATAAAGATGAATGAAGCAAATTAACAGCTACAAATGAATGAGATCATTTTGCAACAATTAACGACTTCTAATCTTCTTAGTAGTTTAAATGTTTTGTCTGTGTGTGTGCGTGTGTGTGCGTGTGTGTGTGTGTGTGTGTGCGTGTGTGTGTGTGTGTGTGTGTGTGAGAAATGTAACTAAGTAAGTAACGAAGTACATTTACTTGACTACTGTACTGAAGTATCATTTTACTATCATTTTTTGAGTATTTACACATATGTAACTTTATACTTCTACTTCCTTACATTTCAAGGCAAATATAGTTTTTACTTCTTTACATTTAGCTGCCAGCTTTAGTTAATTTTCAAGTCAAGATTTAACATGAAAATATATATA
>JAOWBC010000383.1:6890515-6904568 GCA_028566105.1 Hypoplectrus providencianus | reverse complement strand
AGTGGGATTCGAACCCACGCCTCCAGGGGAGACTGCGACCTGAACGCAGCGCCTTAGACCGCTCGGCCATCCTGACGACTGTGCCGCTACAGCTTCCACGTAGAAATAAAAAGGTATACATGATGACAGGTTGTTTTCTTTTTTTTCAGTATTTTTTTGTTTTGTTTTGAATGACTGTTTAATCTACAGAAACACCTAATTCTCTTACGAAGACACTACCAACATTGTCAGTGTACGGGTCCACAACAGGCGGGTAAAATGCTGGCTGAAAAACACATTCAGATGACTTCGAAGTATCAAACTGTCACTTTGAAAATGTATGCAGCTCCGTGTAGCCATTGCAACAAAGTCATCTCTGACGTAAAAGAGGAAGTTAAATCTCTATTCTTGGAAGTTCCATCCCTGTAGCCTTCATACATTATGACGTGTTTAGGGGGAGTTGAGTGAAAAAAAAGTAGCGACATTTACACTGTGACAATCGAAACCTGGAAACTGCAATGTACAATGTGACCTCTGTTGTTTTTGATTTATTACACATATAAAAAAGAGATATGTACACGAATAACAGAAGGTCAAGGAACAAACATTTAACTGGTTTATCAAATAGTAGTGTAGTTCGTTCAAAAACGACTGTTATGAGATATCTGATTAAAACGCCATTCAATAGTATGTTAAAAAATATGTACAAAAAAGGAAAATTTACCCAACACCTAAATTCTTTTTTTTTTTTTTTAAAGAAGGCTGTAGATACATTTAGTCGTATAGTTTATCCAAAAATGACATAAAAACCTAATCTACTTTAAAAGATGTCCAGAAATAAATTTAACCCCCCCCCCCCGACATACTTGGTATGTCAAAAGTATTCAGAAAGGTAAAATTTCTGCAATATGTATCAACACATTGTTGATACATATTGCAGTACACTTTGTACAGAAATTACAGAAAAATAACATATTAGGGGATGCTCTGATTTACATGCATGTATGGTATGGCATAAAACTGTCCTTTATACAAATTACAAATTAATAAATAAATAATAAAAAAAACATATTTAGTATGAAATGTATGGTACAAATGTTATTAAAAAGCCATAGTGCAATATGTCAAATATTGCACTATGCACCATTGAACCATGGCATTAACTATTTGGCTATATATCATATATATCATGTAGAAATGCTGCAGTTTCCCCTAAAGCCACTAAAGGCTTACTCCTATAAAATAGCATTAAAACCTTCTAACTTTTTGAAGATCTTAGTCAGTCAGGTAGTTTTCTGTAATTTGTATTTTATCAACATACTTGTAGATTAGGGCTGGGGAAAAAAGATAACTTTTATAATCGATTAATCTATATTATTTGATTTATATGGTAGTTTACATATGCTATTGTATGCACATCAATGAAAAAACACAAATCTCTTAATTCCAGTACATTTTTTATTGCACTCAATTACTAAATTACAAAAAAAAATTCAAGTACTGCTTACAGTAATGCAACCTGATGCCAGAGGTAGTATATAACAAAAATAAAATAAAATAACCTTTTTCAATAAATAAAACTATCGTGCTAACAAACACAATCTGAATCAAGGAAATATTATCCACAATATATATATATATATAAACAGCTGCAGCTGGACAGCTGCATCCTGGGGTGTGCATGGGTTGGTTTCTTTCTTTCTTCTGAAAGTAATCCTTCACACTTTTCTGCTTGTTCCTTGAAACATAAATCACAAACAGAGCGCACAGATGAATAAAATGATTATATATATACAATAAGAGGATCTTATATTATTATTATTATTATTATTATTATGTATTTTGTTTCAATAATCAAGCAATTTAAATACTATGTGTTTAATGTGATTAATATATGATTAATTAATAATAATAACCAATGTTCAACGGGTCATGACATGCAGTTATCCTATGTTGACGTGGATTTTTAAAACAGTTGCTTGAAAGTGTACTTTCCCCAGCTTCAGTAAACCATTACACAACATGTTAAAATCACCAGTAGTCTAAAAGTTAAGCTTTATTTCTTAAATTACAAAACAAAAATCAATGTGGCACAGGACTAATAAAGGGCAAAACAAAGCTGGCAGACCAAAAATAAGAAAAATACAACCAAAAAAAAATACAGAAATAAAAACCCGATAAAACAGATAGCAGCTTACGTCTTGAGTTTGAGGAGGGAGGGTGTGTGTCTGTGTGCGTGTGTGCGTGTGTGTGTGCGGGAATGTGTACGAGGCGGTGTTCAATGACGTGGTATGATGTTTAATGTTGTAATAGTAAAACGGCACAACAAAACAAACATTTAAAAAGACGAAAAAACAGATGTAATAAAAAAAAAGTTGAAAACTTACCATCTTTGACATCCGCACAAGCTGCTCCTGGATGTCATCTTCTGAGGTGCTGGTTTATAGCCGCTGTGCTTTTATGATACGCCATTTCCATTTTACAAAGCTGATAAACATCATTTACGGTAATATAGTCCCATACTTTAAAACTACGAGTTCGTTTTGTGCATTAATCACACTAACTTCTATCGCCACAACACGCTGCCGCCATTTTTGATTTGGGCCAGCGTCGCATTTTGCGTCGACGTAATCGATGACGTCATACGCCGTCGCAGCCCTATAGTGTGCCACTGATATTTTATAAAGGTCGGGAGTGTCACTTCCTGTTCAAAAGTTAGAAAAATCACTTAACAGGTCAATCGACAAATGTCATTAAGCAGAGTAAAGCAAAGCTAAAGGCAGATTGCTCAACATCTGCAGAAAATGGATACAAATAGATATATTTTAACAAGATATTTGTCAACCTTGAGTCAACCTGTCAATATTGAGTCAATTATGAGATTAATAGCATCCAAGGAAGAGATCTAAACATTTTTGTTTTACAGCCACACATGCAGTATATATATTTTATTTGATGATTTAATAGTGTTGCCTGTGTAATTTATGCCATTGTTTGAATTAATATTTCTGAGAGGACTGTAGAATTATTATCCCACTACTAAGCAGAAACTGGTCAGTTTATAGATTGCATAAGTTAGCCTATAAGGTCATGGGCTATTGTAATTAATGGCTTTTTATAGATTCTTAGTTCCAGACGTCTTGGGAACACTGCCCTGTGAAAGTGCAAACTGTGTAGTATTTTTTCAGGAGCACAATTTACCAAATTACAGGGCTGGTCTTGCAGTACAGTGTGCTTAAAAGAGAAGTGAAAAATTACTTGAATTTTAAGCTTCTGCTTTGGAAAAGAGTGTAAGTTTGGGCTTTCTGTGCCTTCTTGTGGGTCAAAGTGGATACGTGACTGTGGCTGCTGTATTTGCTTATCAGAGCTTTCAGCTATCACTGCTCTTAGGTATTCCGCCATCTGCAATAAACATAGACCTATCTAGCTCATATCCTGTTTTGAACCTGTCAACATGGTACTTTAGATGAAGTGTCTGAACTCTGGGGACGACTGTGTGAGTCATTTCCATGTGTCTCATTTTTGATGTTAAGTCTTTAAGGAAACAGGCCCGAGCATCCAGCAGGAAAGGATTCCTCCAAGCCCAGACATCAACAACATCCCGAATATTACAGCCATAATGTAAAGGTTGGAGGAATGGGAGTGAGCGTGGAAATGATGCCAGAGTGACCCGTTGCCAAGGTCAGTCAGGAGCGTTCTTACCCAGAAATTCTGAGCGTAAACAGCGCACATCAAGGCAGCGGAAATGCCGTGTGTCATGGCTGACGTACTTTATCTCTGAATGAGCAGCTGTAATGGGCTTTGCTGTTCCTGTATGGAGGAACTTGCATCACTGATCAGTCATCTTGACTCTCACAGTTACTTAGTTTCATGATTCTAGAGATGAGGGCATGATTGCTTTGTACACTTATGTATATTAAATAAATGAGGGTAAACATGTATTTAACTTATTCATTCGGAAAGCTTTTTGGCAAAATCATAATTTTCCAGAGCTCTACATGTCATCTTCAAATTCCTTTTTTTGTTTCACCAATAGATGTTGATAATATTTCCTTGCTTCAGATTGTGTTTGTTTGCTTGATAGTTTTATTTATTGAAAGAGGGTATTTTATTTCATTTTATTTTATTTTTGTGATATACTGCCTCTGGCATCAGGTTGCATTACTGTGAGCAGTACTTTTTGTTTGTAATTTGGTAATTGAGGGCAATAAAAAATGTACTGGAATAAAGAAATTTGTGTTTTTTTTATTGCAGTGCATGCAATAGTATATGTAAACTACCATATAAATCAAATAATGGGGAAATAATCTAATTGAATTGAAAAATGTATCATTTGATCAATCGATGCATCGACAAAATAAACGCTAGATTAATTGATTACAAAAGTAATCGTTTGCCCAGCCCTAATTCCAAATGGAACTCTTTTTTTCCACCATGTTTTGTTGTTGTTGCTGTTGTTGTTGTTGATGAAAAAAAATTAAACAAGTAATAACATCAAATGTTAAGCTGAATATATATTATTGAATTGGTTATGGTTAACTTCTTACAGAGGAAATCAATTAAATTATCACAAGATAACAAATACACTTTGAACAGTACAAATCATAAGGAATACACAAATAGACTTATTACACACAATAGAATAAATGGGGATTCATGTGTTTATCATTATTCGTGTGACGGCCATATGATGCTAACTTCGCCACACAAAACACATTTATATGCAATTTCCGATGTTTATTTCCACTTAATAATTCTGCTGAACGCCGCCATGCAATTTATCAATCAATTGATGGTAATATTAAAATAGTAACAGCTTTATAAGAAAACATTTCCGCACTTAAAGTTACACACATTGACAAAAAATCTGCAGTACATTAGCAGGCCAAACATAAAAATACTTCCCTCACACAGTTCTCACTGCCTACGTTTTAATATAACATTGTATCTTACACAACACAAGTTTGAAATATATTTTTGTCAAGATTTCAGTACCCATTTAATTCATATCTGAAAATCCAAAAGCTTACAGATTTAAAGTAGATTGCAAAAATGTCAACAATTACTGATTCCTGAGCTAAAAATGTATAGGATAAATAGCATAAACTGTTGTATTAATATGCCAATTACTACTAAAATACATTTTGCAATATCTCCACCAAAATGTTAATAAAATGTATTTATGTCAAATAAATAAAAATAGTCACACTTTTGTTAATAGAGAGCTCTCAAGTCTAACTCATTGGGCATGAGAACCAATGATAAAATGGTAAAAGGAAAAGAGAAACATTCCTTCTATGTCCAAAAAACTAAGAAAAAATAAATAAATTTAATTACTTGTATCAGTTACAAATTTGAACCACTGCAAGCTACTGCAAACTATACTTAAACTATCAGCGAGTTGCAGAGCAAATCTGTTTCCCTGAAGCATAGTAAAGTTGTTTCATTACCAATTTTAACAATTCACACTCTTTTTATGAATGATATTTGCAGAAATATAAAAACTTAGTGGCTCTTAGCGTTTCTCACCAGCTGTCATCAGGCAGCCTGCTGGTTTGCTTTGTCTATCGTCTGCAGTAGCTGTTAAAAGGGGCTCTCTCACACGGCTCAACTTATAACATCACTCATCCAAATCATTAGTGTGTCTGCTTTTCAGGATGCATGCTGAGTAAACTGTGTTGGTGCGGGCGACGGGGGCCCGGCCCTCGATGGCAGTGTGTGCATGGGCCCACTAAAATGGAAAAGATGGGGAGTGACTTCAGATCAAAGACATGCAGCCCTTTTTAAAGAGCCATCTCTAAAATTCCCAAATGTTCAGACATGGTCTTAGCTCATGTTTTCCACAAGTGAGGAAACTTAGCAGGAATTAGCCATATCCTTTACAGTTTCACTGCACGTCCCATTCCAGTCTTGATTAAACAAAACTGTCAGAAAATGAAAACATTGCACCAAATATTTTAATTATCCTAACTGAAACATGAATCAGAAAACCCGTTGGTTCCTCCTCCAGTTATTCCCACAATACGGGATCACACGCGGAACAGATAAGGATGTTCTATCTCTTAAATGGAACAACCACATTGCAATTAGGAAGCACAATAGGAACATCCTCCTCCACATTGAGGTGAAGAGTTACACCACCCCTGGGAGAATCTGCAGCAGTCAAAAACAAGCCAGATAGCGCTGCAGCATACATAGACCAGTGCGAACCATGCTATTAAGAGAAAGAAGGGGGGGAGCAGGCGGCAAAAATAGGACATGCACAACAATCTTTGCATGCCTTATTTTAAAAATAATACATCTGTGCTATTTTATGTGTTATAACTCTTGACTTTTCAGTGCAGTTTGTACTCTGAGTGAAATATTTGAATACACAACCACAAAGCTCTTATCAAAGTGTGGAGTTTAGTGAAACGCACATAGTTTTGGACATTTCTCAATCCTTTTTCTGCACATCCTGCAGTGGTGCACAAGCTTTACCGCCTGTGCCGATTTGGTAATCAGGCCGCGCTTATGGGTAAATGGAAATCTAGCCTTCTCCTTCCCCCGGTTGGCAGCCATGTGCTGGCCTCCCTCTGCGCTTTTGCCGGTCGCCTGTATCTGCTTAGAACAGGTGCCGGATCCCGTTCAGCTGCAGCATTCACAGCACAGGTACGGGTGGGAGGCCCTTGGCTGCTCGTACAGTCCCCCAAGTTTTCCAGGGGTCCCCATCTGTGTCCCCGCACATCCTCTGCCACATGGCACCTGTCCCTCGACGAGTCTGGTCCATTCTTCGTCCGGCGACGTACACGCCTGCCTGCCACCCCACACTCTGCCTGTTGTTGAGCCACAATGAGATGAAGAATAGCTGCACCCATAATCCCTTGCTGTGAGATGTGTGTGCGCGTTTTGTTTTTTTTTTTTCTTTTTCTCCCTCCTTCTTTTCCTCCTCTGGCCAGATTTAGGGCCAAGTACAAATTGTAAACAGGTTATTATGCTGCTGTAACACACTCCAACTGGAAATGCACTCCGACAACATTTACTGATGTAAGTGTGTCTTTATCCGTCGCGCAGACTAGTTTAATTTGGTGTAAAGTTCACTGCATTTACTGTGATGAGGATGTTGTAATGGGTTTGTTGTTTTCTATTTGCGAGGCTTGACAGGATAGACGCGATTACTCCCCAAGGATCACTTTGAACGATCACTCTGCTTCATCCAAATGCAAATAACTGTTATATGTACAGCTGTGTATATTAGATTTGATCATTTATAAGTAATCCAGAAGGAAACTCAAACACACCATGACCTACAGTATCTATAGGATGTAGGTTTAAAGGGCACCTCAGTCTGAATCATTATATGCTGCAGTCACGTAGTTCAAATCAGCCACTTCCTCTTGACCTACACTTAATACGCAAATACCATCATATAACACGAATGGTCAGCCTCCAAATGTGACGTGATTGGACGCTCCCTCGCCGGCTACACAATAGACGCTGGACCAACCAGACAGTCAGCCTCCTCCGTTTCTCCGGAGGACACGATATTTAAAGTGATCACGGCTCACCTCGGTCCCAGCAGATGGATAATACTTTACACAGCTGTGAAAGCCTCGGCGCCCCGTGCACACACACCGAGCCTTTACGCTGTTACCTTGACAGTTGGTGTTGAGTTAGACCCGCCGAGTTGTTTGTTTGCCCAGGGAAGTGACATGACGGCAGAGGAGGAAATAGGAAACATAACAGACTACCTGACAGACTCATTCCACAGGCTTGACCTGAGACTGGAACTGAGCCAGTCAGCAATCAGAGAGAAATAACAGGAGGAGGCGCTTTTTGTTTGTTCAGCCTGTGTCCTTATAGTCTCAAATATTGTTCATCTTGTGATCCTGCAAATGTGTGAAAAATCCAATTAGGCAAATTAAAGTCCTCCTTCTCAAAGATGAACAGGATTCACTCATAATTCCAGCGAACGCTTGCGTGTATAAAATGAAAAGTGTATGAGGTTCACAACAATGTCACACCACCGTTTGTTGACATGTTATTTTCTCTTTCCGTTCTTGTTGATTTATTGCAGCTAAAACAGCGGCGACGGCTGTGTCAGGACGCCTCTGACTAAAGGTTACAGTGACGATGAGTCAACTGCGGGAGAGGAAAGGATTGAGGCTGACAAGTTGAGTGTTTTGCCCTCACTTCCCGAAAACTTAAGTCACAGGATTCGCAAGTCTCAGAGCTTTCGGTGTACTGATTAAAGACTAGTTGGAGATGTGAAGTGGTCACTGTGTAGTAGTTTATCAGTAGACACTAATGTGTGCTGGATGTTGGTTACTTATCACTGCAAAGGCATTTGATCACATTTAAAGGGACAGTAAACCCAAAAATTTAAAATACATATTTTTCGTCCTTTTCTGTAGCGCTATTTTTCAATCTATATTGTTCTGATGTGAGTTGCTGAATGTTGGAGATATTAAGCATATAGATGTCTGACTTCCTTTGGATACAACTTAGCTAGTTGGTGATTTGATGGTTGGTGCTAAAACGGTAAATTTGGAAAACTAAGCAACGTCTCTTTCCAGACATTATGACCTGGTTACTTATGCTAGAAACAAAATAGTTCATGTAGAAACTATTTTGTTTCTAACATACTTTCTGCATTAAACTGCTCACAACAAAGCATCCCTGGTGAATTAAGATAGCCAACAATCGGCAACTCACACCCAAAAAGATCTGGATCGAGAATCTTAAAAAATAGAACAACAGATCAGACGAAAATAAGTATTTTTGATTTTGGGATTTATTGCCCTTTAAAAAACTGCAGGACAATTAAATAACTTCAGTAGGAAATGCAAAGATATATTTATACATAAATTGTTGCTTGTTATAGAAGCAACTGTGAAATTGTGTATCATGTATTTTTAATTTGATGTGTTCACTGTCCAGTGGTCCTTTATGATATCAGTTAAATTAACTGTTTAAAAAAGAAAAGAAAAGAACTCAAAGAATGTTTGCTTTATTTTTAGTACTCGCCCAAATATCTATTGTGCTGTCATGATTTTCTGGGTAATTTAAACGTGGATTTACCTAAAATATCAAAGCCTATAGGTGTGATGAAATATAACAATGAAATGCTGCAACATACACTCAAGTCTGCCGTCTTCTACTGATTCTTTGCTGAGTCTTTGTCCTTGTCCGTGGTACAGCGTCCTACCCTGAGGTGGTGGATGTGATTGTTGAGACATTACGGGGCGTCTTTACCAGGGGAGTCTGCCGCAGCACCCTGAGCTCACCCCGACAACCACAGAATACTTTCTCACCCCGCATGCCTGGGGCGCCACCCGTCCCGCTCCCTCACCCCAAAATGTGGTCGCGCTCAAATGGACCCTCCGCTGAGCTTTGAACCCCCGCAGGCACAAAGGGTAATGATCTAACCCCGCAGAAATGAGCATGACATCGGGTAGCTGCAAACACTGGGGCTTGATGAATGTTGTCATTCTGCTCAGTTTAATCACAAGGTGCGTCAAAAGAGCGCCATCATGGCCGGAAGAGGGGACAGAGAGGGGTTAGTTTACGAGTTTGTACGAGTGTTTTCTGGTTTTGGGAGTAAGAAAGACTTGGATGTTTGTGGTGTGTCTGCGGTCATGGTACGACAGGCCAGGTTGACAAAGCCTCTCCTGAAAAATGGTGGGTATGTAAAGACGGGTAAGTTAGATGCTAATCAGCGCGGCCGTGTTTCCTCCCGCTCGCTGAACAGCGGGTTCCCTTCCCTCTCTCTGGCTCTTTAATGCAGGGCCCAGCCAGGCCCAAACATCCTGACGGAGAGAGGCTTTTCCCTTATCAGTCAGGAAACACCGCTCCTCCGCCACATCCTCTTTACAAGAAGCACGACTCAACCGTTCCCAAAAAAAATGCAGGAAGACCAGCCAGACTCCAGGATTTGTCAAAAGCCCCCTGAATTCCTTTTATCGAAAAAAGAAAAATTCAAGAGAACAGAGAGGGTGAGAGGGGCGGAGTGGAGAGGGTTTTTTTTTTTAAAGAAAAATGAGGAGGGTGTAAAACAAGTCAACGAAGCCCTGGGATTTATTTTTTTATTTATTCTGCACAGATTACCAAAGGTCTGCATCAGCAAGATAGAACACGGGGTGAGGGGGCGGGGTGGGAGTGGGGTCCGGAGCGCCTAAGAATGGCACCCAGAATAAGACTCCGGGAAAACAAAGGGACGGTGGAGATGGAGGCGGGTGGCGACGGCTGTGCCTGTTTTACACTAATCCTCTGAACCGGGATGAAATGAAAGCGAGAGGAGACGCATGGAGAAGGATGATGGGATGGAGGGTGGAAAAAAAGCGAGCATGGGAGTGGGTGTCAGAATGGGACACATGCAGCACAGCGGCAAGAAAACATGGTGACACTGAATCAAAGATGGACAAACAGCATGTGCTGTGTTTCCTCATTCGTGTGGGGAAACCTGTAAACAAAAACCCCTTTTTTTTATTTTTTTAAATTCAGGAACTGTATGTATATGAGTAGAAATGAATGTGCCTTTTAATTTATAAGACCTCGTGGAATGTCGTCTGTGTGTGCATTATCAAAGCAGCAACTGCGTTCATATAAAAATTGAACTTTATTTTTAAATTATTGTCTTTCACAAACCTAAATCAGCATACAGTTATAGTTAACATTATTATTTTTTCATCGTAGAGGTTATGATTATATATTATTAAGTACTTGAGAAGAAGTATAAACGCCTTTTTTTCTTCCATTATACACCGTTTTTTGTTAAATTGCATAAGAAATGTCCAACTAAAACCTCATCCAATTACAACTACTGAGGTAAGACTCCCACGCTAATGAGAGCGAGAACATATAATACAAACATTCGAAATGGAAAGCGTCGATAATAGCATTACAGTTAGCATTTATGCGAAACATCAAAGGACTTAAATTAGCTTCTGAAGAGCTTCTGTACATGCCGCGGCGGCAACAGTAACTGGTGACATTTACAAGTGGACGACAAGTCTTTACGATTGTTCTTCTGGTTTAGAAATGTCATGACAACTGGAGGTGGCATACTATAGTATTTTGTGTCTGCATCCCTGAGTTGTCCATCTCCCTTTCTTCATATTCCTCCAATTGTTCTCTGCTCGGCTCCAGACAATCATATTGCTCAGTAATCAGTTCAGGTTCAGGTGTTGGGATGATGTTGCTCACAGATGCTAATATGTGGATTTGAAATTAGAGATGTGGGAGGAATATTTCCCCCGACTCGCACCCAAGTGCAACATCATCCCAAATAACCGTGTAGTGTCTCTGATCAGCCACAATTTGAAAACGGGTGCTTACGAGATGCCGTAGTTGTTGTAGTAGGCCGCCGTAGCGTCTGCGAGCACTGAAATGAGGCTGGTTTCTGTGGTGCTACTGGGACACGCCGAGGCGGGAGCGGTGGCGGCTGAAGCCACCTGGATGTGTCCCGTGACAGTCATGCTGCCCTGCTCAGGGTGGAACCCGGTCCCAGTGGAGTTCAGGTACTGGTCAAACTCATTGCGGTCCACCTCACCCAGAAGCTCGGCCTGGCTCAGTTGGTCCAGAGTCTCCAGGTGAGCCTGTGTCTCTGGTGGAGGGGACAGCTGGCCCAGGTGGCCGTGGTGGAGCCCGTGGTGGATCTGTGGGAAAGATGAGGTACTGTAGTAAGACAGCGGAGGGCCGGGGATCAGTCCGCCGCCGCCGCCAGGTTGGGACATGTTGGGGATGTGGCCTATGTGTGCGCCTCCACAGTGGATTTGGGTCTGAGTGTAGTCAGTGTGGTAAGGGGGCGGGCTGCCCATGTGCGTCTGACTCTGGTGGTGGTCATCTGGGCAGGAAGAAGAGCAGGAGGAACTACCAGATGTTGAGTAATAAGAGGGGGGGACATGCTCGTGGTCCATGGCGTCTAAGGGGGACATCTCAGGGGGGGTGGGCAGGCCATAGGGGTAGGTGTCAAAGCTGCTGTTGGACCCGGCTGGGTCTCTGAAGCTCCGGACGCTGGGCAGAGCGGGGCTGGGGCTGGAGAAGCCGCTCCTGATGCCGTTAGGGCTGCCCTCGTCTTTGTCGAGGGGGTGACAGAGGGCCCGCTGGTCGGGCAGGGCGTTCTGATCAGGGGCCAGCCCGCTCAGGAGGAAGCCAGGGTCCACCCGCTTGCAGATGCGTTTGAGCTGTTTCTTCCGGCGAGGCCGATACTTGTAGTTGGGGTAGTCCTGCATGTGCTGCACCCGGAGCCTCTCCGCTTCCTCCACATAGGGCCTCTTATCGGGGGGAGTCAGGGCCTTCCATGACTTGCCTGCAGGAAAAAATAGAGATGTTTTTTTTTTTAATGAAAACTATAAAACTTGAAAAGGTTGCAAGACATTCATTTGCAGTTTATTTTTTTCCATATTTTTATATTACTTCATATTTAAAGTCTGTTATATTTATACCATATTTACCAAATACATTTTCTAACACAGAAAAAAAGCATGAATTTTGTAAAATATAATTAAGTTCTCAATCTTTTTCTTTTTTAAAGATTTAGGCTTTAACTCCTTCAGTGGATAACTAAGATGTTAAATTCAGAAGCATAACTGTGGGATTTCAACTTGTTTATTTATTCTTTATTAAAATTGAAAGTTAAATATCACTTTAAAACAAAACAAGAATAATATAAAGTTTTCCCTTATTCTAAAAACAGCAAATCATAATCATCACTTACTTTGGATGTGTGTGTGTGGTTTTTTTTCTCTAAACGTCATAATAACTTCATTGCTTTAGTGTTCGAGGATACAATGGAATCAATTCAGGAAATGCTTTTATTTTAATATAATAACAGGTGTCATGTTTATCTTTCATTTTTATTTAGTAAAGCTTCGGTTGATTGCGTTGCTGAGAATTTGGTTTCAAATGATTTCCGTGCGAGTGTGCCAGATTCTGAGCTTAACATTGATGCACTAATCCAAGAATCCTAAATCCAATGCAAAATAAAATAATTCTGTCCTTTTCTGTGTTGATCCTCATAACGAATTTTACAGATTTGCAGGGACGTAAACGTTTAAATTCAGCGGATTTTGGCGACGCGCTGAACACTGAAACAGCTGTGAAGTTACGTGATTATTTTGGGGTCTAACTTAATAAGTAACTGTGATTAAACAATTGGTCAATTTTTGATTTAACGCTGTTAAAGATTTACATTCTATTTATTTTTTATTTTATTTTATTTACTTCATCATTTTGGGCTTGGAAAAAAAGTTTAAAACTTTTGTGACGCTGCCGAGGCCTGATGGGAATTATAACCATGTGGTGCGTTCAAATGTAGCACTAATAATCATAAAAACAATAGAAAGAAAAAAAAACAGAAAAGGTACAACAAATAATAACTAATATAAACTTTAAAAAATAAATTGTTCTCACCCAACATTTTGCTGAGCTCGGCGTTGTGCAGGTCAGGGTTTTGCACCGCCAGCCGTTTGCGCTCATCTTTGGCCCACACCATGAACGCGTTCATGGGCCGTCTGATCCGCGGCTCCGGTGCCTTGTCCACGGTGGTCCTGTGCGGGCCATGTCCGTCGGGCACGTCCCCGTCTCCTGGAGGACACTCGAAGGACTCCGGCCACGACGAGTACGCGCTGATGAGGGCTGCCATGTGCGCGCTCTCTCTGCTCTCCAAAAAAACTTATCAGATGCGCGTCTCACTCTGTGTCTCTGGTAAAGTTGTGTGTCCTCTGAGGAGGATCACTGGACTAAAACAGCTGGAAACTACAGGTGGGGGAAAAAAAAAAAAAAATCCAGCGGTGTTTGACACACTGAGTGGATGAGTGGAGCTACAGGCTGCAGGCTGGTGTCAGCACTGGTTGGAGGAGAAACCACAGATGTGCTCAGGCAGCGGCTCCTCCGCGTGAGTTATGATTCAGTCTTTCCTGGTGGATGGGGGGAGCGCTTTATATATTTGAGGAGCAGGTTCCAGGAGAAGCCCCGGAGGACTCTCGGCTCCTCCTTGATTGCAAGTTGAGCCCCGTGAAAGGAAAGAGAGAGAGAGAGAGAGAGAGAGAGAGAGAGAGAGAGAGAGAGAGAGAGAGAGAGAGAGAGAGAGAGA
>JAOWBC010000383.1:6872787-6888178 GCA_028566105.1 Hypoplectrus providencianus | reverse complement strand
GACACGTACAGGAACTCCCTCACTAGCCCGCCTTACAGCCTCCAGTTGTGTTTTTCGGTGCTCTATATATAATATCAGCATCGGTCTCATATTAATCTGGCTCTGTCAAAAATATATAAATAAAACATAATTCTAACTAGCTGGCATATATGGAGGGAACGATAGCAAGCTGGAAAAGTCATGAAAAGTAGGTGGTAGAAAAGATTACACGTCAACAGCTACAGTCAAAAAATGTTAGGTTGCCTTATGGGGATTTTTCCAAGCCTGGAAAATTAGGTTTTGAAATTCCATGACTTCACAGTTTTCCATGCCTATGGTTACCTTGTGCAGTGTAGGTATGCTGTGACTGCCGGGACTTTTAAAGGTATAAAATAATCATTCATTCCTAACATAAAACATGGTCATATTAGTTTGGTTGTCTTTTTTCAAACGAGGGATCTCTGATCTTAACTTTAAAATCTAAATTGATGAAATAACTTTAGCATAAGTGAAGGTACATTTGTGAAAGGATGCACTTTTATATTTATATATTGTAGCTTGTACTTTTACATCGTTGATCTTATACTATTTATTCTTGTAATGAGCTGCATTGAAACTCATGACTATAGTATGATGACTAAGGAGAAAAAAAAATAAATAAATAAACACCTTCTCAACTGAAATGCTTCCAGTAACAGTTGGGATGTGTTTACATCACAGGTTGACAAATGAACCAATCAAATGTCAGAGTTTTTCACAACTTACAAACCCCAAATAATGAGGATAATGCTGTGTTGTTGATGCGTGAGACTGGACAGCTGCAGTTTCCTTTTTCCTCCTTTGACTCACACCACCCACTCTCTGCTGAACAAGACTGGCTTGGTAAGTTCATCTGTCAAGTCAAATGAAGAAATGGCTCGAAACCTCATTAATCATATGTTGAAGTAGACGGAGTGACAGTACATATATACAAACAAGCACACAACACACACACACAAAACACACACAAGCATTACTATTTGGATTTATTTAAAAAGTGATTTTATCCTGTAAGAGCACCAAAGTTTGTCTGTTTTCTTACAACACATGAAGCAAATTACATCTGTTCATATAGTCAAGTCATATCCCATCATGTTGTTCTGAGACATTTGACAAGCACAGTCTGGGTCACTTCTATTACTCGAGGTCTCTATTGTCTGAAGAATTTTTTTAAAAAAAAAGGGAAAAAAGTTTGCTGGTGAGAAAGAAAATGAGATGTTGCTTGAATAAATAGTAATGCTTCTTAAAGAAAAAAACAAATAGAAAGTATACATTTTTCCAAAATCATTGGTTAGCATTTTGACATTTAGCAGTTTGGCCTCATGTTATTGAATGAGACAGACACTCTCCAATTATTTCAATTTTATGAAAAAACAGACTCATTTAAAAAGCATATCAATGTATGGTGCCTGTATGAATTCATTTTAGATAAGAGTTGCACCTAGAGAAACACATTTATCTTTTTAAATACACTTATTTGCTTCTTGATGAGAGTTGGAGGAATAGGCTGATACTGTTCTCTGTCTGTCTGTTAATAGGAAGCTCCTGCCAGCTGCTGGCTAGCTATGCGAACATTTAATGACTACAAAACCAAAGTGATTAAATGACAGTTAAGCAATCCCCCCCCCCATCATATTAACTGTGCATCAAGAAAACAAAAATAAGAGTATTTCCCAAATGCCTAACGCTTTCTCTAAGTCGAGGCATTTTACCATCTCCAGCAACAATGTGAATTACATGACCGAACAGTAAAAGCATGAGGATTTACTGCGCGGCTTCAAGGTTTTTTTATGTGATCCTGCTCTCCATGAGCACGTTGTTAGACTGTATCTATAAAATAAGTTTGACATGAAGGCAATTACTCTGTACACATGTCCCAGTGATCATGTTATGTTATGTTATGTTATCATGTCATGTTAACAGGACAAAATTAATCTTCCGATTCTATCCATTCTAACCTATTCCTGGTGTTTCTTTTTCTTTTTCTTGTCCTTTTTGGATTTCTTCTCTACCTCCTCCTCCTCGGCCTCTTGTACTACCTCCACCTCTCTGTGTTTCTTCTTGTTTTTGGGAGCTATCTCAGACCCTTCTGTGTGATCCTCTGTTGGCCCGTGTCCATTTAGAAGCTCAGTCTCCTTATCTTGCTTCTTATACTTTTTCTTCTTTTTGGATGGGGGCATTTCCTCACAGTTCTGCTCCACACTGGAGGTGGCGCTACAGCTCTCATTTGCAGCGCTTTCGCTTTCTGTCATTTTCCTCTTTTTCTTCTTTTTCCCAAGCTGCTCCTGCTGCTGGTCCTCGTCGTCCATGGTCTCGACAGGAGCGGCGTTACTGTTCTCTTCCACAACCTCCACCTCATCTGCTGGCTCTTTGCTCTTCTTCTTTTTCTTCTTCTTTTTGGGCTTTTCTGTGTCATCACTGTTACTGATCAGAGTGGGACTGGGCTCTTCAGATGGTCCTGGTGTCTCGTTGGACTCATCTGAGGCTTCTGTACTCTGGGCTTGACCACGAGCCTTCTTCAGCTGAGCCATCCGCTGTGCAAAGTACTCCTGCATGGTGAGCGTACTCTTCACAGTTTTGGTGATGGACTCTGTATCCAGTTCCCGGGGAGCAGGAGTAAAACTCTTCTCTGGCTCCCCCACAGAGTCATTGCTGTTGCTATCCTAAACCAAAAACACACAAGAAGACACAGAATTGACTACAGAGAAACACACACACACACAATGGCAGAGCTTAAGTGATCGTCAGTCATCATGCAAAGAATAACCAGGCAGATTTTAGTGAGTGAAAAGAGCTCAAAATAGGATGTTGAGGTAACAATAGGTGTGAAAGGATCATCTTTAAATAAGCATCATGGACCTTATTGTGCCAAGTGACATTTATCATCATCTTCTTGCAGCACAATGAAGCTCCACACACTCAGCTGTGTGTCCTTGCACTGTCAGCGCCTTAACTGCCATCTGTCTGTCGGAGCCAAAATATACTTATGTTTTTTTTGTTTCTTTTTAAAATAAGGTATGAATAAGAGTTGATGGTGAGCAACAGATTTGACAAGTTACACTGCAACACTGCAGAGCTGCTTTGACATCAAATATAAAGATTCAGTTTCAGATTTGAATTATTTATAGGTATATTCCATTCAGCCAGAATTTTTGTTTAGAAACAATTAAATAAACTGCGTATCTAATAATTAACCCACATTGTTGTTTCTCACAATTTAAGAGTTGAGATTGATCATTTCTGGAGTATCATCTGATCTGCAAGGTAAAACTACCATATTTTTCACTGGAGTCTGGTGGCTTGATGAGAGCACATAACGACTCTAGTTTCCCCCACGCAACCTTAAACAAGGCAGTCTGACTGCATAAACTGAATTTTTTTCACAATCTTGCGGTTTTCCAACCCCACTGAACTAAGTACTTAGCCATGCTTATAATGACAGAACTACTCTCCTTTAAAATACATGGTGAATTTAATTAGAAGATTAATGTTGGTACTATTGCTGTTGGCTGGTGTTTGGCACGTCATCATAATTCTGAGACATGAACCTTTTCCCTTCTTCAACATGAAATAACTGCACGCTGTTTGCAAAAGATGAAATGACAGTTTATGTTTGTCATGTTATGCGTGTCTGACAAAAAGCCAAGCCATGTCATTTACACGTTTCTGGTAAGGAACAACCTATTTTAGGAGTAAAGTGGAAGTTGCTTGGGGCAAAAAAAAGGCTCCACTCTAGCGAGGCAGTTCAGGGGTGATCCCTGAAACACTGAAATAGTGGATAAAAATGGAGGAGCTGCCCTCATTCATTTGCTTTGGTTAAACTGTGTGAGGACATTCGTCAGTCTGGCCATCTCTTCAGCCTTTAGGCCATAATATTTAACAGGGACCACTGTACAACTGAGGTACAACACGGTCTAGATTTTAACTCTACAGCATGAACAATTTGTCACCTCACCCCTGCGACCCATTTGTCTTCATTTTCCTAATGGCCTACTCAATGCATAATGATTTGTCGAGAAGAATACAGCAGCTCCTCCTGAGAGTCGCACTAAACAATGCTGCCGCTCTGTGTATTGCCTCAGAGATGGCGAAGTGGACGGCATTTTTCAAACCCTGCAGATTAGAGATGAATTGGAAACACAGTGTTGTGTCGAGTCACCTCCTGGTTTGGCCTCTAAGCTTTTACATTCAGATTAAACTACTTTGACCTCAGCGCTGATTGAGACAGACAAGCTAACTGATGGGCTGGTAAAACAATGAGAATGCACATCTGGACAGGTCCTGTGGGACATAAATAGGATTAAATTTGATGTGACGTTGCTCTTTATGCACTGGGCTTCCTCATACACTGTACTTCATTTAGCAGAAGTGCTTAACTAGCCACTGGGGATTTCAATGAAACCCTCCGAGCTATTGGTCTTAACTGACTGAAAGGATCTTCATGGTCAATATATTTCCATGAAGAAAACAACCATTGTTTTTTGCGGCCTAACGTATTGATTATTATGATAACAAATGATTACACTGCAAATATACCCGTGGATCAATAATTCAATGCTAGAAATAAAGTTAGTAAAATCCTACTGGACCTAGTATAACACCTTTGTGTTCCTCAATGTGAAGTAACTGCCCTTTATATCTTGAACGTATCAATTTAAAGCAATATGGTGAAGGATTTTTAGACTGCCAATCCAGATTTTATTAACTAAATAATTAAAATTTAAAACTGAACTAATTGAAACTAATTAAAACTGAAAGCATATTTTTTACTGATTCGACCATACAGTGTAGAAATTTGTAGAAATAGCCCAACCCTAGACTCCTGGATCCCAAAGTGACATATTGTGATGTGAAATATCAGGATGGACAACAATATCGTCTGTGCTAGTTAGACAAACAAATCAAAAACAAATTTTTCCTTTATGAGGAAAAGGATGTATTTGATTTTATCAATACGTTGCTCTGCCAGAAATGATGGCATTTCACAGAATGTATAAAAGTATTTGTTGAATTATTTCAAACTAATCCTCATACTTAGGATTTGTTTAAACTTGAATTTTGGGAAAAGGTTTCAGCTGCACTTGTCAAAAATAATCTACGCACTGTTGAGAAATCCAATTACTAGGTTGAAGAGTCGTTACAAGGCTTTTAAATCACAATGTTGCCTTCACTTGACGATAACTGTCACCGTCAACATTTGACGATTCCATCAACCCAACGTTAATCCCTAATCCTTACTGTATTCCGTCTAAAAAGGATGGATCCAGTTGCATCGCACTCATGACTGAGGCTAAATGACAAGGCAGGTGTTCAGATGGACTACAAAGTTTTTTGCCTCCTCAGACCTTGCCTAGAAAGAACCCCAACTTCTAACAAGGGGGATCAGGCCCTTCAGGTGAGGCCCCATTAGACAAAACTTTCCAACTTCCCAGAGAAAATCTATACTCGCTGTTACTGCACAATGGCATCTTCTCTGCTTGGGAGAGAGGATATGAGGCTTACAGCTGACAGCGCCAAACAACATGTAACTGGGATTTGGGAAGATGGCTGGGGGCCACTTTAGAACTGCCTGTGAAATTACTCTCAAGAGAGGGAGAGGGCGAAAAAAAGAGGAGAGTGACTGAGAGAGAAACATCTCCTTCATCAGGGGAAGTGGCTGGAACTTGGTCCGTGGTTCATCCTCACTGCCTGGGGATCTCCATTAGACCATGATCCGACAGGACACAGAGAAAAAAAAGTACAGTATGGATATAAACCAGCAGATCCAGTCAGCATTACTGGCAACCCTGGAGATTTTTGTTGACGGCAACATGTTACTAAGAAACGACTCGGCAGCAATGTTTGAGTTCTTCCTCCATTTCCAGGTGTGTGTTATTTTCTCTGGACTGTTATTATCGGCCGCCATTTATGTGTGAGTGTCATATAGCATAGTGTTCAGCCACAGAACATGATAAATGTGTTTCCAAGATGTAAGCTTCATAATAATATTTTACTGTCACAATGGTCACAAAAATAGTCACAAGAAAGGGAATACAATGTACAAAAAATATAATACCAGACATACTGCACTAATTCCCTTTCTATTTTTTGTGTAGTACTGATATGTAGAACAAAATTGAGAAGTTTTCATTGAAAAATGGCTTGTAAAAAAATGAAAATGTTTGTATAAATTAAATAACTTTGGCATTAATTTATAATATTGAATTGTTAAAGGAAAAGAAAAACTTGTGTTGTTGTCAGCTGTAGCTTTGAGCTTTGCATTCCATTTCTACGTTCGTCAGTAGTTTTATGAATTGAAGTGGTAAGCTGAAGCCCTGGCAGCAAAGACAAAACCTTCATTATAAACTCCAAAGTGAAGGAAAGTAAAAACAGTAACATACCAAAAGATAGAACTCTCATGAAGACCTTTTGTCTCTACAGCCATCTGGGTGTACAGAACTTAATCAGACCAATTAATTTCCCCTTGGGGATTAATAAAGTAATTTGATTACAAAATAGTGAGGACATTCTGAAACATAAATCGCAAATCCTTTTTGACATATATTAAATTATTAAAAGTATTCTATGTTCAAACTAATTAACTGAAGTTTTTGTAAATATACACTTTGAATTTAAGAATCTGATTAATTCTTAATATACATTTCGCACAGTGTGCCAATTCTTCCCTGAAAGGATAATACTTAGAAAGAAAACTAAATCTACCATAACATTTTACTAATTTACATAACTGCTAGAGCTAGAGAAGAATGATTGAAAAAGGCAGTCCCAGGCTACAACACAGAGGAGCGGAGGGTTGGAGAACACACCTATATACAACCATGTCTACTCCTCCTCCTCCTCCTCCTCCTCCCGGACCCAGAACCCCAGGAAAAGGATGCGCTCAGTGCACTGTGTGCAGTTCTGAGATAAGGCTCCTTCGGCAGAGGAGCGGTCTGGCTGGCTATCGGGGCCCTTCCTGCTCCGCTCTCTCCCCTGGCGGGGGCTGGGGCTGGGCAGGGAACACAGGGAGGGCCCGCAGAGGGTCCCAGAGAAAAGGAGAGGGTGGGAAGACATTCAACAGGCCGCCTCCTTCAAGACACTCCAGTTCTATCTCTCCCTGCTAATGTAGCCGACTGGAAAGCCAACGGTAAGACATGTGCCAAGGTGCCAAGAAACCGAGGCCAACATATTCAGGAGGAGAGTCAATCAAGCCAGCAGAGGGATGGTGTAAAGGGTTCACTGGAGTGCATGCGAAACTTTTGACCCAACAAGCCTGACAGAAAAATTTAATCGACAGAGTAGGAGGAAAAAAAGTAGCCATAAAGTAGTTTTCCTTGCTTCATAAAGTTTTCAGATCTGAAGAGAAAATACATTCCAGAATCAAGACTTTAAGGGATGTCCTGATTAAGTTTTTGGTCACTGATGCCCATCCAAAGCCTCAAAAAGTGAGTCTCTGCTCATAAAGACTTGAATTCTTTTAATCTTTCTCTGACACTAGTGCAGTGCCCATTAGAAATCCTGCCTGTTTAGAAAGACCAGATAACTTGGACTGCGGTATTACTGCTTAAAGCTTTCTGCTGCGTGCAGTAACATAGTTGCATCCCTGAGCAATGCCAGATAAAAGGCGTCATTTACCGACAGATACTGCCAACCCAACCAGGATGTCTCTGGGAACAAAAAGCCTTCATTCTGAAAGTTATATTCTGGTGCTTGAAATGTTTGCGTTACGTGCAATGTGCCACGTTCACGCAGTTTTTTTCCCATCTGATTTTGCACGTACCCATCATGCCATGCGGCGGTGTAACAGTTTTAAGCGGTCTTCTTTTAAAGCTCTACATAGTGTTTATAACTACAAATTAATTTGTAATTTAGATCTCAAGACACTGCAATTCCTTGGGTCCTCAGGAATTTTACACAGTGTCCCAACTTTTTGGGATCAGTGTTGTAACTTGTTCATAAATACACAACTGGCTGAAGGTCATAAAAAAAACTGGAATGGACTGAATGTAGCCAATGGGTCCATGAGGATCAGTTCAGGACATTTCTCACACCTTAATTTGTCCCATTAAAGACTAACTAGTGGCAAATATCAACTTGACATTATGCACTTTCTTGTTAAGGCTTGACAAAGTTTTTGCATTTTTTTTGTCTATAAAAGTGAAATGTAAAATATAAAATCTGAAGACATCCATCCAAATCTTAAGATCAGATAAATGGTTAGTTGCAGCCCTTATTCCAGGCATATTTCTTTAGCAACTAATAATCACTCTCCCTCCAGTTCCTATTACTACAAAGGTCCTGTTAATTACTTACTAAAGTATTGGTATTTTGCCAGCACTGTCTCCCTGCTGCTATGTAGGTGCTGACAAAATGGGTGCAAACAGGAGCATCTAACTCAGCCTAAAGAAGGTTTTCATGCACACAGACACATAACACATGACTTTTGGGTTACACATTTAAGTATAACAATGTCGAACAACAACGCTTTCATTACCATTTCATAATAAAAGCTGGGCGTTAAGCCAACCGAATTATAAAGAGGTGTCAGAAAAATCTTTTGCAAAAATGCAAACTTCACTTAAATGCAAGGTTGGGGGTTTACTTGTATAAAATGTATTAAAAGGTATACTAATCAGCTTTACTAGATGCTATAAAGTTCCCTTCTGGCTCACACGTTAATTAGCATTTGACAAAGGTGCAGTCGCCCATTTATTTTCTAAAAAACTGCCTGTTTGCATTACTTGCTGTTTTTTTTTTCAATAATTTCCAGCCAATATTGGTTGGGTCTGTAATTGCATGAGTGTGCCCTCATTGTCCTGCCACAATAATAAATTTGGCGATACTCAAGGTCTATGGATCAGGCCCTGATTAGCCAGCTGTCTCTCCCTGATGAGCACACAAGTCCAGCAGCCCATCCTTCATGAGCCTGATGTGGGCGGACAGAAAAACAGGTGGATACCTTATTCCCTGGTAAATAAGCAAACCCTTTGCTGAACCATCAATATCTTTTAAGTGCTGTCACTGCAGCAGATATGATTCTATATTTTACTTTTTATTGGCCGTAATTATATTTACACAAGTAGCAAAGTTAAAAACTATACAATGTTGTACTGTAAGAACATTAAATGCCCCACACGGAAGCTTCCGCAGAGCCATACTTTTGCTAAAGGCATACTTTCTGTGTGTAGTTAAGACAAAAACCAAAAAAATGGGGTTTGAAAAATTGCACTTTGTGCCCGGTGCAAGAACGTTTATCATAAGTAACAAATGAAGACAACATTATGCATGCAGCATGACTGCCCTGTGCTTGTTCAACATTGCAAACGCTTGCCGACAATGCCCCCGTCAAGAGCATAGGGTACCCCCGCCCCAACCCCAGAGAGGGAAGATACAGTGATTATTTTCCCTAGCAGTGATTTATTAGATTAAAGAGTCAGTGATTAAACGGTAGTCGGCGGCTGTAAACAGCAGAGAGGGCTGGAAATCTTTGGGCGGTTAGCTTCACCAGGCGGTAATTACCCTGGCCCCATGTATTCTAGCTTAGGCCCGTAACTAAGAGACGGACGCCCTCTTTTTCTTTTTTGTCCTGTGCTAATCTGTAAGTGTCAGCGAGCTGGCATGGCCAGGAGGGAGCAGTCTACAGAACTGCCAGGGAGGTAGGTGGTAAATGTGTGTGTGTGTCTTTGCAGCAGGGGGTGGAGTGAGGGGGGTGGGTCGCTTGGCGGGTCTTGATATTTTCGGCGGTAGAAGCAAAAAGGCCTGTCAACAAACATGCTCAAGAAAGGGAGAGCTTTAGCTTTAGGCAATTAGATGTTATCTGAGAATGAATTAGAGCTCTTCAGCTTCACAAGAAACCTGCAGCCTGCATGAGTGCACCGGCACGTTCACACTGCGCCAACCACACTGCGACAACACACTATTACACCGGCGTCCTCTTTCAACAGATCAGTGCTGAGGTTGATGGACAACTGAGGCAAAAACAAAATCGTTGCTTTGGTGTTGATTTCTATTTATACTGTCAATTACACAATGCACTGGAACTCCGCAGTAAGTAATGAATAATCCTGTTAGTGCAGACTGACAGGGCAGACACTTAACCCTGTGAAGAACAGAAGTTTACCATAAAACTGTTTGACATAAATACTTAAATAGGCACTCCTAGCCACATGTCAAGCCATCCCAGCAAGGTATTATTATTTTATGCCCTTACGAAGAGGGATAACATTTAAAAAGATTTAAAACAACACTAATGGAAGACAAAATAGTAAACCAACTTACAATCTGCCTACTCTTTGAAGTTAAGATGAAATGTCCTATTCTGTTTCTTTAATGTTTGAGAATATAATATACCCAGTTACTAATATTTCTGACATACTTTCAAATTCAGTATTCAACAACACAACTCACTTTGCAGTGCACAGGCCTCAGCAGCAACCTGTGAACTTGTTCTCGAGCCGGAAGACGATTTCTGTGCTGAAAAGATATTTTGCTTCTGCGCCGTCAGCAAAGTTTTCGCTGCTCGACTCCGCCCATCAGCTCCCTGGCGTCTTGCCGACGCATCTGCCAAACGCTGGGGCCCCCAACCCGCGCCGCCCCTGCCCCATATTCCTTAAGACGGTGGTATCGGGGGAGCCCCCGCTGACGTGCGATCCTTCATGTGGACGACGCGTGGGCAGGAAAGACTTGCAACAGGTGCCACCCGATGAGGCCTGAGCCTCGGCCCTTTGTGCCTGAGCAGGAGTGGGAGTGGGAGAGGCCGCAGGGGTCATGCTGACCCGGGAGCAGGGTGAGCCGTACCGACCGTCTGACTGAAGGGTTCAGACGTCAAAACAAGCTTTGCACCAAATTATACTCGACCATTTTTCTTCTGACGTTTTTAAGGAGTACAGAAAACTAATAAACGGGTCGATGTCGTAAGAATGCTGAGGTTTCTAATATCATTGTATCTGTTGACTGCCAAACTGAAGTCATTATAAATGGGGTTTTTAAGTGTACTGATAAAGGGGCTGATTCAGTGAGCTGAAAATTTAATACTTCAGTTTAAATTAAGCTACAGTAAAAAAAAATATTTTAAAAAATTATGCTGATTATAAATTATGCTTTGGATGTTTCACAATGTCTGGAAGAATAAATGAAATGAAAACTGTTTCTTTTCATGTACTATAACAACAAAGTTTGAATGTGGATTTCTAAGACATATATACTCTTAAAAAAACAAAAAAAACATTATTTTTGTCTTTTTAGAGACACATACACACCCAAAAAGAAATGTAGGTGGAAAAATAAAGCCATGGCTTGTTTCCACCTTTCATCTGAGCTGGCGGCTTTAAAAAATGACTAACTTTTGTTGATGTATGAATCGGCGGGGAGTCTATTTATCAGCAGGCCCTCTGCGGTCGCCCGCTTGGGTCCCTCAAGTCACAAGCCGCGTCGCTCCCCTTTGACTGATTAATTAGCCAATCAGAGGACATTTTTCACTGGGCGGCAGAATGGTTTATTTCAGCTAATGCCGGGCTTTCGAGCTGAGGCCCGTTGGAGCCTCGTCGGCTCTTTCGGCCTGCCTGAGTGGCCGGGCAGAGGGGCAAGGGAGATAAATCAAGCCGGGCTGGCCCTCCATGTGGCTCCCCTAACTAAACCCCCTGAGGAGGGCACGGTGGTGGAGAAGGAGGAGGAAGGAGAGGGGGGACGCAGGACGGCCAGGGGCACTGCTCGCCCGCCGATAAGCACAGGGAGCACAGGGCTGCCAAAGTGCCTTCATTTAGAAGTGGCCGGGGCTTTTTGATATCTCGGCAGAGCGAGCCTGTCGTTTGTCATGCCGTGAGTAATTGTGTTGAGGGGCACAAGAGGAAGCAGGAGATGGAGGGGGCTTGCGAGCGTGGGATGGGTGATGGATAACGGAGAGCCATGTAGATGGACAGGTGCTCCAACACAACCTGATAACCCTCAGTGGTCAGGGAGAGTAAATAAGCATACCTTTTTCAGGTAGCCACATGGTGGGGTGAAGCGGTGGTCAACCATTTATCTTCTACATCACAGCTTTTATTTAACAAATAATTTGTCAGAAATGTCTAGGTCATATTATGTGTTTATTTCTAAGGTCACAGTTAGTGGTAATGTTGTACTGCAACGATTTATATTGACATGTATAAATATCAATATAATTTTGGTCCTTCAAATTTACATGGCAAAATATTGGGAACACCTCAGTATAATGGAGCAGAGCTCAACCACTAACTATGACCTTGATGCTAAAATATATTAATCAGCAAATCGATGACAAGTTTCACTACAAAACAATCAAGAACTGATTGGGGCAACACAAAAACAGACTTTACAGGAGAACATTTGATTGTATTACATTGTACAGGCAAACCTAATAAAGTGGACATTGTGTAGCGTTGCTTTTAATACTACAACAACAAGAAAAGCTACAGTGTTGGTATATGAAGACACTGAACAAATACTAAAGCATCTAAATTATTCTGTATTTTATTTATTTTATTATTTTATTCTGAGCTTTTATGTCATTGTAGATGTTTGTTTGTGGCCTTTTTAGTTTAAATAAATGTGATATAAATTTAATTGTTTTAACAATGTGGCACTGAAAAAAAAAAAGTAATAAAAAGTAACATTAGTCCTGACAAACTTCCCATGCTGGCCTACTTTTGTCTATTTGGGGTTGGACGTGGCTTTTTAGTTTATCTTTTATCACATAGCCTTTCTACTGTGTTTGTCAGTTTTCTGCTCCCCTTTGTTTTCTTTCTCAAAGTCCAAGATTATGTCTCAAAGGGTCTTGATTTGTCAGTCCAAAATCAAACATATTCAGTTAAATATGATATAAAAAAAAAAAACAGAAAAAGAAATCTCTATGACAGAAGCTGAAAGAAAATACTTCAACGGTTAATCCAGGACCAAAGATAGATGGCGATAATTTGTTGCAGCTCTGAAATTATTTGTTTTATTTATTTTTGTGAGGTGGACGAATAATGACACAAGAGGATGTTTAGAAGAAAATAGTAGAGTAGTTTAGGTTGAACACAATATTGGATGAAACTTAGTGGCTACCTGTAGACAAGCAGTCAGTGTGAAGGAGTTTAAATCTGTCCGATGTGCTCATTTGGTCTTTTCAGTACATCCAGTGCTGCCTTTGACTAACAGGGGCATGGGGGACAGCTGTGTGTGTGTGTGTGTGTGTGTGTGTGTGTGTGTGTGCCTGTCTGCGTTTCAGGGAGCGTTGTGAGCAGCGATAAGAGGCGAGCAGGAAGCACATCACTGTGGAGGAAGGAAAACCCCAGCAGTGGGGGACTGGTGGAAAGGGAGGCTGGAGAGACAGCAGTGGGTGGTGGGTGAAGTGCTGGAAGATTCATGAGCAGGAAGGAGGGCAGCGCTGAAGAAGCCCATCCAGATTTGGTCGGGTCTCCTGGCCTCACCTTGTCAGGATGCAGATATGCGATAATGCGACCGATGCAAACACCTGCCAATCCACTCAACCACTAAAGCTAAGCCACCAAGGCTGATACGGCCACTGGTTATGAGCACAGCAGTCCTTCTGCAGGGTCTCCATATAGAGGAGCGTTATTTGTGCTGTAACAGTAATGGTGGACTACTGTAAGCACAGATCAGGGTGCACTGGGGGTCACTGGCAGTGTCACTGACACACTCACAAGAGATCCTGCACAATGCCTAGAGCTTGATTGGTCCATCACCCTCTTTACCTCTTCCCAGCAACCTCAGATGTTGCTGGGCTTCAGCACAAGGCCTCGTGGGATGCCATTGTAATTGTGTTCAGTGTTTTCGATATGGTCAATGGTGTCCCTCCTGGCTGAAAAATAACAGCCCATAACCAAACGATTAGGGAGAAAAAGATGGTGTGTATTGCTTGCATTTCCAATGTTAATCAGCTAGGGAGCAGCAGCCATTGTGATGTTATGGCTCGGCACCTGTGGGGGAATAGAAAAGGTTTTCCTCGTGCAATTTATGGATTTTAAGATGCCAATTTCTTCAAGCCAAATGCTTGAGATAAACAGAGGAAGCCAGCAAGAGGCTTTTCTGTGTCTCCGAGTCCAAAAGCTACATTTGTCATTGTCCCTCCGGCGGTGTATGGAGTCAGCAGAACTTGTGACACCAGAAATGTTGTTAAATGAAGATTTATTCATTCACAACAAAATACACAGAAGTTCTGTGTTTATATTTGCTACTTCTAATTTTTTAAATGATGTGCCAACAATCAGTGTTCATGAAAAATTAGTCCATTTTATAAGCATCTAAAACATCCAGTATTTTAATATTTACTTGCAAATCTCACTGGTGGGACTACTTTGGTTTAAAAGATGTAAAAACATTAATATCTTGATGATTTTCTTTGCCAGTATTTGCAACTTAGTGATGCATGTCATGAGTAAAGTGACTCAAATATAATCAGTGTACATTTATTCTGGTTCAACTAAATTCTTGGTGCACAGGAAGTTCTGCAACTGGATACTTTTTTTATTTCAAACAACTCACACCGTTTTATTAATCAGAGGAAGCCACATCTCTGAACAAATACGATAAAATAGAAGTGATTCACACAGGTTAACTTAATGATGAGGATTTGTTTTTGATAAATAGGTTGCTGGGCCTGAAATTAAACTTTTACCAGTCTGAGCCTGTAAGCCACGTTTCAAAAAGCACGAGAGCCAGCAGAACGCCAAATGGCAAAGTGACGTTTGAAGTGACTGGTCGCCAATGCCAAGAGCAAAAACAGAACTTTTTTGCAGGTGTCATCATTTCACATTTCTGCACATCTCACCCCATTTTTGGATTTGCCTTTAATAATGCCCTCTGGCATTATAACTACCTGATGTGAGCGCTCCAAGACAGAGGTAGAAGAAGAAGGGAAGGGAGAGAGGAGTAGAGGGTTAGAGTGCAAATCCCTTAACTGGATTTAGGTGCTCTTGCCGCCATCAGTGGCCTGTTGGCGGTGTTAAAGCTGCACGCTGTGACATGGTTAATCTAGGGCCACGGGCTGCTCAGGACCTGGGCCCTGTAGAAGCACAGGGATCACATGATACTGCAGCGACTGATGGAGGCATCAGCACCAGTGGTCACCCTTAATTACCAAGACAGAGGCGGATAAGCTCCAGCCACCTGGCCAGAGGTATGGCCAGGTATGCACACTTGACATTGACTGGGTTAAGAACAACTTCACAGGGCTGCCCTATAGAATTACTTATGTATATATTTAATTAGGAGTATTCTCTACAGACCTTCAGTTACTAGACATGCAATAACACAGTTACAGTGACTGGGTCCATTAAATATATTAGATTATAAACAGCTTCATGTAGACCACTTGAAATAACTTGGAAATAAGTTATTTGAATTTTTATATCATGCTTCAATTAAATGCTGT